>JABCMJ010005789.1:0-10975 GCA_014822125.1 Arbutus unedo
AACCGATATACGAGGTGTATTACGGTGCCAACACCCAGCAATAACAACTTGCAGTTGACAGCCATTTCGTTACGAAAAAATAAATCTTAATTTGATTTTGTGTTATCGTGCCAGATTACCTGAAAAGTACTCGAATTCTTCGTAGGACTTATCCCACCACTGCCTCCTTTTCTTGGGATGTCAGCAATAACAATACCATCAAAGAACTGGCCTCGTGGGACTTATTTTGCCAAGCCTCCAAAACATGATTGCAATTTTCTGCAATCATGACATATTCCTTCAAACATTTGGGTCCTATTGTATCAATTAGATCTGGATCAATGATCCGATCAATGGTACCCATTTCAACATTAGCTTTGAACCAAAGACTAAATTTACATTGTCTATCTACCACAAAGGACTTCGAGTAAGATGACCCCAGATGAGTAACACATTGGATTTTATGGTTGATACTTCACTTGCAAGGTACTCTGAATCCATGTATCCAACATTGCTCGTGACAAAGGTACTAAAGGTTGCAGTCGATCCATTGTTGGGCAGCGCAATAGAAAACTCTAAACTTGAAAATTTGGCAGCCTAATTCTTGTCCAACAGAATACTAGATGGCTTCAAGTTGTGGTGAATAATTGTCTGTTTGGTACCCGTATGTAGGTGTAGTAGGCCGAATTGACAAGGACTAGTGGGTCGGACCATCATTGAAGACTAGGGCTAGGAAGCAGACCGAGCCCAACTGTTCTGTAGCATAATGTGTTGGACTAATGCCCGACTAGGCTCACGATACACTGCGTAACCTGCCCAGGCCATGGGTGCACGTCGTTTGGGCCGGGTCGAGTCCATACTTGACAGATCAACTCGTGCCACATAGTACAGACTTGAGTCTATTTGGCGGACAAGTGTTTCGGCTATGGCACATGGCATCCGAGCTGGACGTCGGTACGTCATGGAGTGATGTCATAACAGAATTCTAGTATGGGTCATAACAATTGGGAAGTTTCCTCCTCACATGCACATCCTGGTTTGGTGCTCAAGCCCGGCCAAGTATAAGTAAGGGATCACGGCACACCTTGGCTTGGTGCTAAGGAAGTACAGTACACACTCTCTAACCCTAATCAATACTTTCCTTCGCCTCCATCTCTTTCACATACTGATTTAGACATCGGAATGCTTCCCGGCTGAACCCGAACGGTAAGCACTAAATGTGTTGGCTTTTGCAGAGTACAAGTCAAAGGAGTCAGAGTATTCGGTTCAAGGAAACGAAAGCGACACACAAATTAAAGGGTAAGTATTACAGACATGGTGCCACACCCATGCAGATCTCAGGATACTTTTCCCATGGAAAAGAACCACGGTTGGGTTTATAGAGATGATGGTAGAATGATCCATCGACCATGTACTCGTCCACAAGGATCAATTCGTGTTTTTCATTGCAATATCCGATGAATGGGACAATGTGAAGGTGACGGAGCTAGGAATGCATCCAGCTGTAAATTGGTCCAAGTTTATTTCTCTTGATTTGCCTTCTTTCCACCGTCTAATCGCTACCTCAGCATTAGTCAACAAGGCCTCTATAAACTTTGGTACAACCACAGGCTCTGATCACCAGATGCTCATGAACATTGTTTGTGGTACAACAGCATAATAGCACAGCAGAGACTGCAAACAGGTCCCTCTGCCACTGCCTGGGAATCCATTCCTATGACCATAGACCTTCCACATCATTTTCCCAAAAAATATACCTTGAGCTTGTAAGTGTGCAAACCCCAAAAAAGCATTGCTGAAACTTTTGATACACTTCCTTGCCACATGATGACAACACGTGCTCGAGGCTGGCTTCCACTACAGCCATCGTAGGCCTTCCTTGTCGATGATTGTGCAAACATTTGTTTGCAACTTCCACAAATTGCTTCAAACAATTTGGTGTATCTGCCCCCTTAAATAGGGATGGATGATTTGATCAAGCATTCCTTATTCATACACTGTTGAGCCCATAAGGGTAGACTGCATTGCTCCCCCTCCTCATCATCTCTTATGTACACAGGCGGCTTCGCACATGACACTTCAAATAATGCCACACCAAAGGCATACACATCTGATTTCTTGGTTAGTCTACGAGTAAAAAAATACTGTGGATCCAAATAACCGAACGTGCCTTTAACATCCGTCCTAAGGTGGTTTGCGCAGTGCCCATTTTGGACAATCCGAAATCTGAGATCTTAGCTACCCAATTTTTCTCTAAGAGAGTTAGAATTGCCTCCCAGAATCTATAATTGCCTCCATATGGTCTTGACGTCCATGTGTATGTGACCTTGCTCGGTGCTATGAAGGTAGTCAAGTCCGCGAGCATCGATGCAAATAATGAAAGCCTTTGCTTCCAAGTTAGATGGTGAGTGTTATTACTACTCCTTTTCAACTAATTTTGTAGAGATGATTTGCGAGCGTTCCATTGACTATGTACTCGTAAACAAGTATAATCTCCTTGCAGTCATCAGAGTGAGAAGATGAGGGTACTGGAGCATGGAAAACGTCTTGATCTCTGACCAAAACTCTTCGCCCCATGCTTGGACTCCATATTCAACCGCATAATGGCAATGTGTTAGTTACATAGTCGATCAACCCTTTATAAACCTTTACAGAATCCAGCTTTCCCAACGAGCAAAGCATCATCTAAGTTGTAGGCTGCCCATTGTTTCTTAGCAAGTGAAAATCAACGGCACAATTCCTTGGATTGATCCCTGGCCTTGCTAGTTGACACATTTACAAGCTCTAGGGCCCAATAAGGTGGATGATGTGGTTGAGTTGCCGGAAGGACCTTAGTGAACGACAGTTGGAAAAAGATGATAGAAGGAAGATGGATTGAAGAGGAAGAAGCAATGGACTGCAATTGGCTTTCTTGGTAACTCATTGTGGGCCATCCTTGGTTTATATTCCTTTCATTTTGATTGATGATGTTTTTTTTTTTATAAATACAAAAGTAAAAGATATGCAGCATTTGACTTTGAGACCCCTAGTGCTATCTACTTATGGTTGACCTTGGGAAAACTGGTTGTTTTTGCGGATCTGAAGCTATGAATCCTAATAGGTATGTCTTTTCAATCAGTAAAAATTTCTTTGCCAAAATGTAAGGGTCTATTTTCATGGTAACTCGGGGTTCCGTGTTAGATTACTGCTAGCTCAACTATTTTCCGCAAAACCAATCTTATCATTCACTAACAACGGACTCAATTAAAGACAGGGTAAATCCCTGTATGAAAAGGTATCGAAAAAGGAGCTTACATTTTTTTTTTTTGAGACCATGTCAATCATTTAAGAAGATTTGGAGTCATAGAACTTTCTGTCTGGTGCTGTATAGTTCTAAACAAAGAACTATCGAGGGTTTGTCTTCGGAAAGTGGATATGATAGGTAAGACTAATGCTGTTCAAAATAAGAGGACATTTTTTGGTGGGGAGAACTCTTGAGCAGGCAATTTGAAGACACCCAAATGGTAAAACAAAACAGATGGTATGATGCAACTAATGTGGTAGGTTCCATATGTTCAGTTAATTGGTTACTCTATAGCGTAAGATCACAGCTCATTTTACTTGATTCTTGTGAAAAATTCTTTTTCTTCTCGTGTCATTTATGATGAAATCAGAGGCCAATGACCCATTCCCTTTGACTCAATCCAATGACTATTTCACCTAGAAGATTAAAAAAAAGGAGTTGAGGGCAGAAAGGAAATGCTACAAAACACTAGACTATTAGCTTTGATTGTGAGGATTACATCAGTATGACAAGGTATCCTTTGATACCAAAACCCACGATACAAGTATTATAATAGGCTAATCAGATGAACCTAGGTAATGTGTATATTGTACCCTAGGCTGACAAAAGTGCCATATGAACCAGGAACGCACAGATTATACTTCTCATTGACCAAGTTATGTAAGTGACAAATTTAGACACTCTTGATGCTGTGCAGCAATACCTTGTTACAGAGCTTAAAAGCATACCAAGTAGTAGTACATGAATACAAGCAAGTCTACCATTCGTGGAATTTGTTGGTCTTATCTGATTTGGGTGATGATACACTGGACTCAATTATAAATTTGTCCTACGTCAAAGGCACTATCATCCAGCACATTTTTGTATGCACTGGCGACCGAGGAAAGAGACCCTAGATAACTGGTCCATCTGCCAAGTCTGTTGCAGCTGTAGCGCAATCTTAAGTCTCCCCACCACATCATTCATCGATGGTCGTTCCGTTCCCCGATCAAGCAAGCAACTAGAGGCAATCTTGACATATTCCTCCAAACATTCTGGGCCTATTCTCCCTAGCAGATGTTTATCAATGATCTGACTGACTGTTTTCGATCTGACTTTAGTCTCAAACAAGTGTACTAGATACCGTTGTTCCTTAACCAGCGAAGAATCATATGCCTTCCTACAACATAGCACCTCTATTAGCACCACGCCAAATGAGTACACATCAGACTTTTCGGACAGTCGGAAAGAATATATGTACTCCGGGTCCAGATACCCCATGGTCCCGCAGACATGTGTTGTGATGTTGGTGGGCCCCATCATGGACGACTCAAAAACCAAAAGTTTTGCTACCCAATTCGCGCCTAACAAAATCTCAGTTGGTTTAATGTTGCAGTGAATGATACGTCTAGAATGTAGATACTGTAGTCCATATGCAGCTTCGATGCATATCTCAAGCCGGCTCTTCCACGGAAGCGGTTCATCCCCTATTCTATAAAGCTGATCTTGGAGGGACATGTTTACCATGTAGTCGTACACTAGCATCCGGTAGCCTTCATCGTCACAGTACCCGATTGAAGACAAAATGTTGGGATGACAAAGCTGGGACTGAGCTTGGATCTGACACCAGTTCACATGTGATGTCTGTTTTGGAAAATATCTGATTGCCACCTCAAGAGTACCACGGTCGATCCAGCCTTTGTAAAGGTTGCAAAAACCATCATCTCCAATCTTGAGATTGTCGAGGAAATCGTTGGTGGCTGTTTGAATCTCCGTCATTGAGAAACGTCTGAACAATTTAGTGGCACTACCCCACTGCACTCCACTGTTGGAATCACCTTCCTTCCTTTTCCTCACCTGGACATCGACACCTTTACCGAAAAGTGCAATAGTCCTCTGGAACACCATAATCAGCCATCCGTTTGACCTCTTCTTGTCTTGGGGTTTATTCTGATTACCCTGCACTGGAGAGGAGGGGAAGGGGAAGCTACCTTGTGAGAGAGCATCATCTGTTTGTACACTCTCATCAATCTGCTCAGCTCCACCAAGACTGTTCTCCTCTGTGGAAGAACTTCTCCACTGCTCCTGTAAGGCCAACGCGCGGCTGAGGCCCGCCACCACATCAGCCATTGTTGGCCGTCTGTTTGAATGATTATGCAAACTTGTGCTAGCAACATCTGCAAACGCCTTCAGGCATTCTGAGGAGATTTGGCCTGTCAAACTGGGGTCGATGATATGATTAAGGTTTTCCTCTTTGATGCAGCGTTGGGCCCATGCGGCTAGACCTTGTTGCTCCTCCTGTAGACTCATATCCACTGCTGGCCTCCCACAAAGCACTTCCAACAACACAACACCAAAGGAATAGACATCTGATTTCTCGTTAAGTCTACGGGTTAAAAAATACTCTGGATCCAAATAACCAAATGTGCCTTTAACATCTGTGCTAACGTGGGAGCAAGAATGGCCTATGGTGCCCATTTTGCACAATCCAAAATCTGAAATCTTAGCAATCCAATTCTCATCCAGCAGAATGTTTGTGGTTTTCACGTCTCGATGAATGATACCGTGCCGAGTGCCTGTATGGAGATAATCAAGCCCACGAGCAGCACCGATGCACATGTTGAGCCTTTTCTCCCAAGACAGATGACTAAAATAATTACCATCACGATATCTATTAAATTTGTGCAGATGATCAGCAAGCGTACCATGCTCCATATACTCGTAAACAAGGATCATCTCATGGCTTTCTTCGCAATAGCCCAAAAGACTGACGAGATGAGTGTGCCGAAGTTTGGAAAGCATCTTGATCTCTGTCCAAAACTCGTTTGCTCCTTGCTTAGATTTCGAGTTCAACCGCTTTAGTGCAACAATGGTTGCCCCACCGTCGATAACCGCTTTATAGACCTTACCAAATCCACCTTTTCCAATGACCAATCCATCATCGAAGTTGTTGGTCACGGATAGAACCTCGGCAAGTGAGAAGCGACGACACATCCCCTCCGATTGCAATGATAAGATATTGGTTCCCATGTTTCCTTCAACCCAAACACGTAACTGGTAAACAATGACATTTAATGCGGTGAGTAAAATTATTACGCAAGTGGCAACAACATTTGTAACAGAGACAAGCACCCACTTTTGGGGATTCGGGTTAGTGAGTGCCGAAGCACGTGCCAACGGCACCGGGTTTACTCCAGCAAGATTGTTGTCTGGATTACTCAACTTGAACACCTCCAACCCCTTCACAGTTGCATCAATATGTTCAATTGATTCAAAGTTGTAACTCTTGTAAGGGGCCAGCACTACGTGCAAATCACGCTTTCCCTCCATCCTATCTCCCTCCACCGTCATAACATAGTCCCTGTATACCGCAACCCCATTTCCACCACTCCATTTCATAAGATCAGCTTTAGCCTCAACGAGCTGTTCATTAACAAAGATACTAAATCTCGTGCTGCCACTCTCTTTTATCTCGTATTCAAGCTCACAAAAATGGAGCCTAAGCAAGTACCTGAATCCCAAATCGACAGGTAATTTCCATGTAAAATTGAAGGTCTTGATGGCTTGGTTGTCCTGAACCATTGTCCAGGACGTCTGGTAAACTTTTTGAGGAGCCGTGTATGATGGTATACTTGTGTATTGGATTCTAATTGTGGTAGTAACTGGCTGGATATTTGATTCCAGCAAATAATCTGAGTCTTCGGACCAATGCCGGTACATACCTGTATCTTCTCCGGGAGAAATAGAGCTTCCGCCAATATTTAAACGGTGTACCGTCTCCAGTGCGATGCTTCTGTCAATTGGGAGTTGGTATTTCTGCCCGATAACATGTACACCTTGATCACCCTCTCGGGTATGGTAAAGTCCAGCAGGCACTGAGAAGATTTCAATCCCATTGATGAACGCATACGCACCATCTGAAGCAGCACCTGATGAGGGAGATAACGTTATGATTAATGGTTGATTCTCTTCAACGTTCATGTAAAATTCTTTAGCAAAAGACTGTGTGGCCATAGCATCAGCAGTAAGTGAAGCACTGAAGTTGCTAAGAAGGGTATATGGACCAGCTTTTACAGTAAAAAAGGCCTTTGACCTTTTGAAACCACCCTGGTATGAAGCTGGATAAAAATGCAAGCGGATGGACTTTTGGCCTGGACTGACTAAAAACCTGTAGGCAAATTCAGAGCGAGAAACCCGAGCAGTCATGTAGGGGACATGATCACAAGAAAGGGGTTTGTTAATATTTGTTGAACTTGTGGATTTTGCTGTGGATCCATGTGAAATCACATAACTTGAGCCGCTATCTCCGGTCCAGTGCCGTCCGTCTACGGCAATTGAATCGCCGGATGAGCCACAGTTCACGGCGATGTCTTCTACTGGGTGATAAAGAGCAGGGGATTTCCCTGCGGCCAACAAGATGAGATGATGAAGGAACAAGTACAAACAGATGATCACTGAGTGGATAAAGAGATTCATTGTGTGCTCAAGTTGAACAACCATATTTTGGGAATGATCAGAGAGAGGAAAATGTAGAGATTGTCTAAAATTATGATTGTCCCTGGGGTGGACAACGACTTGGGAAACGCCATGGAAATTTCCTCTGGACTACTGTTAAGGTCAACTGTTGGGCCTCTACGTTCGTCAAGATGACCATGCACCACATGTTTATATTGGGTTAATATATTTAATAGTAAATCCGAAATGAATATTTCATAAAAGTGAAAATAAAAGTTTTTTAAATATTACAGAATGGAGTTTTCGAATTATTCAATAATTTTTCTAGAGCTGAAAAATAATCACAAGACGATAAAAATACAAGTCGTTTCTTTTCAGCCTATTAATTTAGATTTGAATGCAGTACATTTTTTTTTTTTTTTTGTAATGTATTAGAATTAGCAAAATGACTTGTGTTATGCATGGAACAGATTGTATACTTTATTAGTGTGAATTCAAAAATATTATATTATTCTTTAAATAGTTACATATTATTCATAGCATCAACTAAATTCCATAAGAAATTAAACTTAATAAATTCTATCTAAAAGCTATGGCAACAAATTTGATTCTCATTATTATGACGTCAATGCTCATCCGTCATGTCTCGAAATTTCTACACATATAAGATGAAATGGTAAATAAAGTTATTTTTAAAAGTATATCAATAAACAATAACTAACAAAATTTATAATATATAGTAATTGACTATTGTCTAGTTACCTTTTAAAAGGTACAAATATTCTTCGGACATGTCAACGTTAGGATTAATGTTCTCACAATACATTCTATAGTATTAAAAAAATCAATCAAAATGCAATTGGACTATGAACTTTTACAATTGCCTAGTGATTTTGATTTCAAATAAAATTGAGCATATAAAAAATTAGAAGAAAACAATAAAAATTAAATAGTACATTGCACTGAACAAATCTCGAGAATATGAGAAGGGCAATTACCATCATGATTGTTTCGACACTGGAGTATATTTTTTCATTTGGGTTGAAGTAGCTCAAAATTTCTCCCCTTCTATTATATTCTCTTCTTAGTATATCCATCATATTTCTTTTAAAAATTTGACCGCTAACAAATGGGTTGAATTTATTTATGCCAAGTTCTCATTTGCTATACTCTTATACACTATACTTTTCATTCACTGTGCTCTCGTTCTTCATGCCTTTTTGTCTTCATTCTAGTCCTCTATGCCCGACCCACATATCAATTGTTGGCCTCCCACAAAGCATTTCCAACATCATGACACCAAAGGTATACAAATTTGATTTGTTTGTTAGCCTAAGCGTCAAGAAAAATTCTCGATCTAAATAACTAAATGTGCCTTTAAAACATGTGTTAATTTGCACGTGGGAGTAGCTTGTGGCACCAATCTTACACGATCCAAAATCTGAAATCTTAGCAATCCCATCCTTGTCCAGTGAAATGTTTGTAGTCTTAACATCTCGGTAAAGCTTTTGGTTAAGGATGGTTAGAATGTTGACAATTGCATTGTAGTAGTCTTGGTTAGGTTATATTGGGGTATGCCCCATGTCTTATTTTCTTCTCATTTTTGGTTGGTAGATTGCCAATTTTTTTTTTGTATTTTGGAATTTCAAGCGGTATATAATTGTTGGATGCTCAGGTGTCAACCTAGTTAGAATTAGAGACTGTTGTGATGCGATCATGCTTGTTGTCCGCCCTTTCAAAGATTAACAAATTTCTTTTTGCCAATAAAAAACAGACTTTGATTTTCTTTTTCTTTTCCTAGGTTAGAAAAATAATAACTCCGACGTTCCTATTTTGCTTTAGCTATTGTCATCTTCTTTTGTTCTCTCATCTTTCATTCACACATTTAAAATGCTTATTTGTTCATGATATAGATTTGATAATGGAAGGGGATTTCCGCGTACATTATTTGATTTTCAAAATTTTTTGCAAAATTTAAAGAGGACAACATGTGTGTTATACATGCTTAGTTTCAGGTTTGGAACTCCAGTTTGAAATGTAGGCTCGTAAATATATAGGCTAGCTCCTGCTAAATATTTTGCAATGCATTTTTTTTTTTTTGGTCTCGAATATATATTCACCCATGTATAGTGAAATTTCTGGCTCTGTTCTTGCTCATATGTGTAGTAAGAAAGACTGGATGCAAAAGCTAAAGAACTTGACAAGCTAGTACGGGCTAGGGACAGAAATCATAAAATTAGAGCAAGGGGGAACTACTAAAAACAGCCGTATAAATAAGCAAATAATCCAATAAAATGTGCAAACAAAACAAGCCCCAAGTGTTAGGGGCCAGTGCAGTAGACAAGATGGTGTTCACTACTTAGATATTTCCCCTTCCAGACTTCATCTATTTTTTTTCCTAGTGGGGTATCTTTCAAGTAAAACCAAACCATCTAAATTGGTGAAGAATTAAAAATCTTATGCATATAATTTACCATGATTTTGGCAGTTGGGCTATGAATTTCTGGGTTGTTCTCTTTATTAACACTTAATTTTTGGACTTGGTCAAGTTTCAATCAACCCAAATGTAAATGAGAGGAAATCTCTTTACTTGTGCTTTGGATCAACAAAATAAAAAAATTTGTCTTCTGAATAAAATACGAAATGCATTTTGTTTTTGTATTCTAATTATTATTCTAATGCATTAAAAGATATATCTTTTTTGACAAAAGAGAACATCGGATGTATACAAACAGGAAAAACGGGAGTACAAGAGTTTAGGATTCGGGATTCGCTCACTAAATTACTGAATATCCAATCATTTTGATTTTTTACGTGGCCATTTTACATGTCTACTAAGTGAATGGTTGTTCTCCAATTCGGGACTAGTTTCATTTAGTGGGCACACACCTGCTGTCAATTTGTAGAGAATATAGTATTATTGGTTTTAACTCCAGTTTCAACAGCATTTGCAGGACTAGGAGGATGCCATGGCTAGCTCTTAAAAACTTCTTGCTCCTGCAACTGGTTAGTCTCTTTTATTCTGTCATGCCTCTCTTGCTCTCTGTTCACAATTTTGTGGTACTCTTGTCACATTTAAAGAGAGATACTAACTTCATAAACAATGACTTTGTTTACAATTAACCAGCACCTTCTTCTCAATCTCTATTTCAGCTGTCTAAGATCGCAGAAACAATGTAGGCACTCTTGACTATTTTTTGCACTCCAAATAGCATCCTTTTAGTGCAGAAAAAAAAAGTGACAAAAATGCAACCTTTACTTGGTCGTTTTTGTATACCT
>JABCMJ010005790.1:0-21530 GCA_014822125.1 Arbutus unedo
AAACAGAAAACAGGAAGTGTTACCAAACAAGGCCTTTGGGAGCCTTTGTTTTTTTGCTTCAAACTAGGGGGTCTTAGGCCGTGGCTTGGTGAGCTTATATCCAAGACTTGCTCCGTATGCACATCTCCCGTGCACAAATTTGATTCGGAATCATTTGATGTACATAAACACACATTTTTTCGAAGAATTCCATGTACATCAGACGGTTCGAACACATGCATTTCTAAATTCATACACAATAAATTGTGCTTCTAGAATTTCCCTAACTTGTTTGTAATCCAATTCACTGCCTAATAGGAGACTTAACAGCCGATGGGGGTTTAACCGAAACGACGGAATTTTTCTCTGACTGCAACGCTCTGAATTTTCGGAGATATTTTAAAAAAATTAATGAAATCAAATAGAATTTCATTTCATAATTAGGAGAAATAAGAGTTTGATTATAATTATTGAAATTAAAGGGGATTACATTTAAAAGTATAGAGCTAAAAATAAATCTAAGTAAATCAAGACACAATCTGATCTTCCTCAGTATTGTTGTCCTCGATGATTTGGAAATCAAGTTCCTCAACGTTGCCTTCAGTACCTGGAGAGAGAATCCCATCACCTTTTCAAATTTCAGCTATAGCTTGACAAGGTGAGAGGATTGACTTGGGCTGAAATTTGACCTAGTTCTAATATGACATGAGATTTCTTGATGGAATTTAAAATAAAGTCAATTGGCATAGGTGGAAAGGGATTATTTGGGCTACAAGATCAAATTAGATTCTAGAGCAAAATTTGATAAGTAATAGTCAATAAACTTGTATTTATTTATCAATAGATTTTTTTCTTCCATTTGAGATCATTTTAATAATCTTGAAAATCTCTCACATTCATTCTTATTCTTTTTTTCCAAACATAAACAAGAGGCAGGAAAGTTAAAATATGAAAAAAAAAATCGAAATGAATGAAAAGTGTCTATTGTCTAATGGATATACAGAACATAGGGCTTCTAAACCTTTCAAATCCTATTGGACGCAATTTTTTTATATTTTTTTTCTAGATTTCTACCATTAACCAAGTCACTGCCTATGAGTCGTCGGCTCATTCTGCAATAGGCACGCGGTCAGAGCCCCGAGCTCCTCCCGCTGCTTGGGAGCCTATGGCATGAACAGAAGATTTTTTATGTTGCATTTGTTGATACCAGATTTTGCCCCACTGCTCAAAATTTCATGAAATGTGCCATCAGAACGAGTTCAGAAAAATTTGTGCAGAAAATGACTATTTTACCCCTAGTTGGGCCAAAAACGGATTGAATAATCTAAAGACTGAGAAATTTCACCGGAGACACTTTCAATCACTAAGCAAACATGTGAACATGATTTAGATGATACTTGAGCAAGCTCAACGAGCTCAGCGGAGTCTGGGTATAAATGACCATTTGCCCTCTAGACGGGTAGTTCATCAGGAACAGGTTTCAAATATCAATGCAATCAACTCAGGATGCCTCTATAGTGTGTAGATGGGTATTGATGTGATCCAGAATTCAATCGGGTTGTGCGAGTAGGCTCGGAGACGATTTGAACGTAAAAAGAAGATTTTGCCCTTCTAAGTCAAAGGGCATACAAGTGAGTATCTAAATCGAGCTGGGACGACTTCATCGCCCCAATTTTGATAAAGAATCTCAATATGATACCAGTGAAAAGTCTTGGAGGTCAATTGAATGTTCCAAGAATAAACCTGAAGAAATTTGATAAATTAACAAATAAATGGTTGTTTTGTCTTTACACAGACTAGGGCTCAGGAGCATCATTCACGATATAACTTCATCGAATCATAAAAACCTCATACTATTGATCAATATAATGATACAAATCCATTGACAGTGATTAGGACAAAAACAAACGACGCTGACAGTTTTCGTTTGTTTAGAACAGGGCCTCGGGAGCACGATTTCTAAATCAACGTTTTCAAACTTCAAAAAATATATATTATCGATCAATGCATTGATACGAGTTTAACCGCTATATTCAGGGTTCAATTTGAGGTCGAAAGGTCAAGAAGTCATATTTTGAAGCATTTAATAACCTCTTGGCGACGATCTGATGACACAATTTATGAGATGATATTTTTAAATTTTGAGAAACATATATTATTGATCAGCGCATAAATACAAGCTCAATGGTTATATCTAAGATCCGATTCGAGTTCATTTGAAGTTGGCTCGTCATAAATCAGTGTTTTAGCGCGCGCATAAAAACCAGGTGCATTTTGGCAATTTCAGAAAGTGTGGGGCCCACTTGGGCGCGGTTGGAAGTATGCCTCTGGGCATGGTTGGAAAGATGCCCCTAGGTGTGGTTGGAAGTGCATCTCTGAGTGGGTGTGTCCTAACCAATTATCTATTTGAATTATTTATTTAATTCCTAGGTTTATAATTCTAATTAGCTAATATTTAAATTTGATCCCGAACCTAACAAACTTTACCTAATCGCGAAGCGTTCTTAAGCTTATAAATACAGAGTTTGTTTCAATTTTCGGGGATTCGAAAAGTTTTAAAGAAACGCCTCCTCTCGGCCCCCAACAGTCCTTCAACCTGCAAAAGTTCAGTCCGCATAATAAAACCCGAGACATCTCTCTTTCCTCTTTTCTGTTCTTCTCTTTAGAAATCCTTGCCCCATACTAAAACCAGATGTTAGAAACGTAAGAAAGTCCTTCGAGTTTTCTCTTCTTTGATCAGTTCCTAACTCTCTAGCCTTGGACTATTAAGGTCGAAAGAATATTAGATTTAGGATCATTTATTTAGAATTTGATCCAAATACAAATAGAAGTTCTGTCCATTTTATTTTTTATTCCCAAAAAATATCCGAATGCGCTAATACATTAGCATAGCTCACAATAATAGGGATTAAAACCCAGTGTTATGCCGGGTTATGATTTTGTTTAGTTGTTCGCATGTTTTTCTTATTTTCATGTAATCAGCTGATTCGAATATCAATACAAAATAGTACTACAATAGCTGCTTTATTTTAATTTCTGTTATTATTATTTATTTTATGCCGGGTTATTATTTATTTTCTGTTATTATTATTTATTATTTATTATTATGAGACACTCAATGTGTCTAAACCTGCCCCACAGATGGTCATCGCTCTTTCTTTTTCTTTGGAATCAAGATGATCTCCGAATCAAAACGATCTTGATTAGTCTTCATAACTTATAGATCATACTACCCGAGCCTTTGTAGCTGAGATGATGAATGTATGATTCTGACATAAAACAATCATTTACTCTAGCAGTATTTATTTTAAGTAAAAATATTGTTTGAATTAAAATGACAAAAATATCCTTTTGGGTTTACATTTATTTAAAATAAATGATAGAGCTAACTAGACTAAAGGTAAGACAACCAGGTAGTGAACTCTTTGTCTACGGTCGTTGGCTCTTCCTTGTGCGGTGGAAACTCCACCTAGCATGAATGTTAGGGGCAGAGAAATTGGTCCAATGAGTAATGAAACTCAGTAGAAAATATTACCCACAAAATCGAACCCAAAAGGAAATCAAGCATGCATCAAGTTATAGTACTGAAATAAGCTGAACAGTTAAGTAAAGACATAGGTTCATTATGCTTCCGTTCATTATGTTTCTAGGAATTCCACCGGGAAACTCCATCTCCTACCTGACTATCTAACATAGGGCACTTAGTTGATATTGACAACTCCATCTTCTACTGTCTACTCATCTCAATAACTATCTCGCCCTAGTTAAATCCGATCGATAACGTGGCTTCACCAAGTTAGATACCAATGAACCTTAATTAGCTTCTTCTCCTTAATCGGCTCAAGGACGCCTAAGACACTAGTCGTCACTCATTTAGGGTCCGGAGCTACACTCACAGATAGCCCCAAAGTCACCTCCAACCAATACACCCACCTCCTAGTTGGGGTCCTTCCATAAATAACAAGGAACTTTCAACTGACTTCACACACCTTCTAGTTGAAGTCCAAAACATAATCACAATAATGGGTTGGCACTCGACAACAACATTATCCATGCCAGGCAAGACTATCCACTTTCATCTTTTCAATTAACGTCACTATTTGTCAATACACATTTTCACTACATTATAATGTTCACCTAACATGCTCCGCTTTCGTGTTACAGGTGACAATCAAACCGGTGTCCCTAACATAGATTCTAGGTTTTTCCCTCACAATTCCCCAATCACACAATCATGGTCTCAATGTTCTCTATCTAACATTTGTTTATCATTCCTATGATAAATTTGTCAGCATAACGGCCGTAACTACAACAATCTCCTTGGATAGCATGACGGCCATACCCAGCATAACCAATCAACTCTATCACATATCAAGATTACGCAATTCCTAGTAACACTTCACTTTACTATTCATATCCATATTCAGCTATCATGCTCAATTGTAAACAAACATGGTCAAACATCATGATTCTTGGTCAAACGATTCACACCAGATCCTTCAGGGATCCGTGGACATGTGGTGTATGTCTGTGTAGTGTGTACATGCTATCTGTATAGTTTATCAAGCTTGGACAGTGTCCAAAAAATCAGAATAGCATTTTGTAAAATTCTAAATTTTGAATAGGTCGCTTTCTCGAGCTTGCTACTGAAATTTAGATTCTGACAAAACATTAGCTCTCTAAGAAATAAATAGTGTTCTGAAATTTAATAAGGTCGCTCGAGCGGTCTAAAACTTGCTCAAACGAGCCTTTTTTTTTCAAAACTTGCAGCTTTCTGATTTTTCTATGAACAGCTCGAATATAAACTCTAATCATGCATACTGTGACTAAAACTAAAATTGAAATCCTATGGATTCGTAGGTAAAGAAATCTATCTTAATTGAAGAAAACGGTGAAGAATTGAGAACGAATCGGATGAAAATAGGTGGAACTTCTTCAAGAACCCTAACCTTGTTTTCCCTCTCTAGAATTTCGAAACCTCACAAAAACTCTTTCTAACAGCGTATCAACATTTTAATTGTGGATTTGTGCGTGTTAATCGACGAATTTCATGCTTCTTTATATAGGCACTAGTATTGAATCACCATCGATCTTCAAATTAAAACCCTAACATTATGGTCACGAATTCCAAAATCAATTTCGTATTTTCTCCATTAAATCATCCAAATCCCTCATTAATTAGATAGTACGTCCTTAAAATCCCAAGGAATCCAATGCAAAACCATTAATCAGTCGAAAATCCCAAATCAATAGCCATGAACGCGAATAAACTCCCAAGATTCCTCCCCCAAAGTTCTGCAGATCGACAGCTCGCTCAAACGGCCTCCCTTAATCTTCAAATTTTGAAATTCTGTTTAAAACTAATTGAAGGCACGAATTAAATTACTAAATATTAATTATTAAACAATCGGGTTATTACATTATACAAGCCTGCTATCTCTATTTTTAATATTAATGTTTTTGACAACGGAGCACACGTACTTTAAAATAATCCATTGCATGCAATAATGTTTAGTTATAATTTTTTAGTATAAAATGGTTACCAAAGTAAAGATGATTTCAAACTTATTTATTTGATGCAACTTTTAGGTTTAAAAGTTCGTCTTTTTAACCACTCGACCAGTGACCATTAGTATCGCTCTTCCCTATTTTTCTATTTTTCTGTTTAATATATTTTTGCACTTTTCGTTTATGTGAAAACAATTTATTGGGCTATCAAAAACTACATTATCATACTTAGCTTGATGTGCAAATACACCCCTTGCATTCGATTATTGGCACATTAATTTCTGTTGTTTGTGGTGTGCAGTTGATGCAATAACTATTTTACTAATAGAACTAGTTTATCTTACAACGGCATAGTCTTAAAGTGAAAGGTGAGGTTCCACTAAGAAAAAATGTTTTAGTTTTGTTTGACCACTATTTTATTTCTAGATGTTCAGTTAACTGCTATACCTCAATGTATTTTTCATTGATGCATTTTGAATTGAAATACAAGAGGAACCTAATATTTGTAGATCTTTTATTTCCGAGGAGATGAATGAAACTCTCTCTTAGCTAGTAGAAAATTAGAAAATGAACACCGTTCACTCGTGCTTCAATCGTCGGCTCGCCTTGGACTTATATGCACCTTAAGTTTCTATCCAAATAACCCAAAACATCTTTCACATGCCTAATTAGTAGAGAGTTACAAATTTTCAAGACAAAAAGACCTCCCAAAACCTTCAAATTTACAAAAAAAAAAAAAAATCCACTTTCTTTCTTCCCTTCCCTTCCCTTCACTATTCTAAATATATGTATAGTGCATAATGTTAACAAACATATATGTATACATATACATGCATGTGTACACATGTATACATCTTGCATATCATCTACGCACACGCACTGGCGGCTAGGCACACACGATGCGTTGATAACCCAAAATTTATAGAATTACAAGAAAATCTAAATAAAGTGAAACAATGGGAAAAAAATTAGCAATTAGAAGGGTAATTTTGGTATTCTAAAAGTGTGAGTCACTCTCAAAAAAATATTCACACCAACTGGGCTGATTTCTTTATAATAATGACTAGCGTTAGTGGCACATGTGTTACGTGTGCAAACATAATTGGTATCTTGTTTCTTCTTCTTCTTCATCATCGTGTCTGTAGATAACGATGTGAATGTTGATGGTAAATGCGAGAATGTTGATGCAAATATGAGATTGGTAATTGATTTTTTACATGTTTACCCCTATAGTTATTTGGGAAAGAAATTTTTAACGTGTAAAAAAGAAGTATGTTGATGACATTTTTTAAAATTCAAAATGTGAGTCGGCCTCAAAAAGTGTTACCTTTATAATGGCTCATATATATTGTCGGTGCCCACACAATGTGTGCAATCGTAGAATTAAATAAAATAATATAAATAGTGATTTGTAGGTTGAAAAGTAGGTTGGATGGGAAAAGCTTGCACATGAGCGCGGCCTCCGTGTTGTAGACTGACGTCATCTGCCTAAAGTTCACTAAGTAGGTGTAGGCATCAGTCTTGGGATCGTACTTAGTGAATTTGGGGGGATTGAACCCCTGGGGTGGGTGAACGACATCGGTTTGCCTAGTGAAAGGGGAGGAGACCAACTAGCGGTGGATGATATCACAGTGAGACCTTGTCGGCCGACCTCTTGCTCAGCCAGTCTCCTATGTCTATTGTCGAGTTGATGCTTGAGATCCTCTCTATGGTTTGGCCAAGGAGAATGACCGCGACAACTATGATGCCGAGGAGAGTGATCCCTTTGCTGGCTCCCCCTTTGATCCACCTGGCTTTCATGGTTCAACATTGCTCCTGAAGTTGTGCTCAGAGGGGGTACCGAGAAATTGCTGTTGATTGAGGGGTCCTCTAGTCTCTCGTGCACTGAGACCCACTGAATTGGCGCTTGTTGCCTGAACAGCGCTTGGGGGGATGGGTGCAAGCTCGTGGCTTGCCCCTGACTCCTTTATGACCCTCAACCTCGCCATGGTTCCCGAGCCGTTCTCTTTTGTCATCGTGGCCTCTCCTATATGGGGAAGACATTCGACGTCGTCTCCTGTGACCTACAGTACAGTGGTGGGCCATAGTTAAGGGGGGAGGTGGCTGGTGCCACCCCCAATTTTGAAAAAAAATGATTTTTTTTAATGTGTAAATGTTTTTTGTTTAGGAAATGTCATTTAGTGCTTCCAAAACACCACCCCGAGTGTTTTTAGTCCCTATTTTTATCATATTTATGTAAAATTTATGCTCACACCATATGTGATGAAAAAATGTATATGCATCTCGTTGCGATGCCCTTGAACTATCAAATAATTTTTTATTATTTAAGTTAATTAATAAATCTACACAATAAGAAGGAATTGAGACGAACGGTGATAATGAATGAATAGTAAAGAGTGATGACTTAATTCGCTGCCACCCCCAAATTTTAATTCTAGGTCCGCCACTGCTACAGTACATGAGGTATCTCCATTTTGAAAAGGTTGGATTGCTACCTTTAATTGTGCCACCTCTTCCCTTACGATATGAAGGAGTTGGTCCTTCTTAGCGAGCCGAGCCTCTAAGCGCTTGATGTAGAACCAATTGTGAAGCTCGATGGGAAGGTCGGTAGGTAGGATCTCTGGGTTTTTCGATCACCTGCCGCCACCGTCTTTCCAACTTGGTTGGGGATTGGATGATGATAGTCTTTCTGATTGGCAACTTTCGTCATGGTTTTTTAAGGATGGAAATGAACTAACTGTTGAAATGAGAAGTTGAGGGAATCCCAACGTGGTTGCCAAATTGTGGAGTCTAGAATTCCACTATTTGACTTCTTTATGATTCCTTGCGCTTCCTTCCTCAAACTGTAAAATACTTAAATCTGAGTTAGTACTGACCAGGGTTGGGCCTCTGGCGAGCATTCTGATGCTTAAATTAGATTATGTAGAGAGCAAAATGAACTTGAAAGCTTTAGAGTGTTATTGCGTGTACTTGAGAGTGAAGTGCCCTTTAACTATTTGTAGAGAACCCCAATGGACTGTCGATAGCACTAGTCAAAAATGTTGCGCCGTGGATCGCAAATTATAGCGCTTCTGTCACTTGCCCCACATCTGTACAAATCGGACAGTAATGTCCGCATGTTCTGTAACTACTTTGTCCACGCATCTTTCCAAGAAACTACCCGCAACGGGGGCGAGGACACATCACCACTTGGACGTCTTGAGCATAGAGCCCTCGGCGGCACAATCGAACACTGCGAGTTGTGAGATCCATGGACCAAGATGATATTCTGACCGATGAGGAGGTTCAACTTGCTCTGGAGTCGTGCGCTCGACAGGGCTTGAGGCGCACTAGACAATCTTGTCGAACCTCGCGGGCCAATACAAGTAGATCCATCATTAGGCTTGACCCAGCTCGATCCTAACACAAATGGACCCAGCATAAACTTGGGCTAAGGGCCCATTGCCCATCATAGCTGTCCTACCACATATAATTATAAATGTTGTATTCCAATTGTCATGGCTTTATTGCAAGTATTTCCATGCTCATGTTTGTAATGATCATATATTTTGTTCGAATCTAGTAGCACATGGATCGATTTTCATATAGGACAACATAAGTTTTCCTTCATTCTATCTTCACTTTTTTTTTCCTTTATAACCAAGGTATCTGGTTAGTTTTGGACCAAATTAGGATAAAACTTGGAGGAGTCCTTATTGAAATTACCAACTAGTCATCGGACTATTGGGTAGAAACGACCGGACAAACCCTCTAGTAACCCATGTATTACGTTGTGATTGCAGAATATCTGAATTTATAATTTATCCGTTCTAATATACTAGGACAACCCCTTGAATAATTCTATCTTTACTTTTAAAATATTGTCGAGTCTTCAAACACAGAGTTTATCATTAGTAATTCTATTTGGATTCCGACCATTAGTAATTTGGTTTATCATTCTTATACTGTGCGTAGATCCTTTGACCCAAACAGTAGTGGAGGTTTATCATGACTTGTATTGGCTTCTGCCACTAGCCTACTACTTCTACAACCGAAAAGAAAAGATTTCTAACGGTAATATGATTTCTAAAGTTTTAAAATTCAAATTATGAGCGCCTCTTTCTCGGCCGGAGTGGGTCCAAGAAGTAGGAGCCGTTCAAATATTCTTCCGTTTCACTCGCCTACCCTTTCTCTTTGGTCACCAGGAAAAGAATAATTTATAGTTTTTGTACAGAAAAAACACAAGGGAGCATTAATCAATGGTTAAATTAGCACCATTCTTTAATCATCCTTCACACCTAGTCTATCTCAAGTAGGAGAAGAGTTCTAAAATTATTTGAGCTTTAAATTTGTTACTCGGCTTGATGAACGTATGTTGTTCTGGACACTAATTTTGTAATGTGCGAGTGTATTGCGTGATGGGTTTTATTTAGATTTGATCATCTCCATGATTTAAACCGTTTAGTTTATAGAACTAACTAAGCATATCATCTAGAAATAAAATTATATTAATTTATTAGATCGTTAAGCAATTGATGAGTCCTCATTTGTTACGATAAGTAGAGGGTCAAGATAATAAAATAAAAATATAATGTTGAACAAAGTTTATAAAATGAATGATTCACAATGAGATCTTGATAGAGTCTATCGAGATGCACTACAGAGCTCTTATCTTTACGTCGTTGTCTACGAAAATAATCGTAATATTAAATGTGAAAACCTAATCAATGTAATAATCTCCTTGTTGAATATGAGGTTGATCTATAGGAAAATCGAGATTTGAAGAACAAGAAAATTAATAAATAAATTGGATCCTCTCTCTAGAAATTAGTCAAGGTGTGTACTTAACCTAGCTCGGACATTATGAATTACAAGAAAATATATAATAATTGACAACAACCCTCTTGGCTTATTTGAGAAAAAACATTATGATTTTGTGAATAAGTAAATAGACAATGCTACTGCACTGAATAAGTTTATTTTCTTATTGCATGTTTTACGCCCATGACTAAATGAATCCTTATTAGGCGTCTAAATTTAAATTTTAATTACCTTCAATTCCAAAAATCATTGTAAAAAGAAGAAAAATATATAATTATGGTGTCTTTAATATTTCTTGCTTATTCAGTTATTTGTGATTTTTTTTTCAGATATTGATATCCGATCAATTTAATTTTTTATATCTATAATGTACACTTTTTCAACCTATGAAATGAAATACTCGAATTGTCATGTGGTACCATGTCGGGTTTTATTTTGCATTACACGAGAGGATTTTATTTGGACAATTCTAAAAAACAGGATTTAAATTTTAAATTGTTCGAGGGAAAAAATCTGGGGTTGTTACGTAATTTCTCCTCCTTTATTTATTTTGAATACGCCGCATTTGGACCCACACTTAATTTGAGTTCTCTCGGATATCCCGCCCAAATGCCAATTGGAACATCACAACTGGCTTCCTCTATATTTATACTGTCCGTTTCCACTATCTTTTCTTCTATACTCTCTCTCTCTCTCTCTCTATCTCTCTCTACCAGCCTCTAGAGCGAAGAACCAATGGAGGACGCCGTCAAAGATCAATCATCAGCCTCTGGTACCAAAATCTACGCCCTAATCTGTCTTTAGTGTATATATGTGTGTGTCTGTTTTGTGTATTCATTTGTATCGTGTTTTTTCCGTTGATCCCGATATTGCAGCGAATACAGGGAGATCATCGTCCAAACTGCGATATCCGCTGAGATCGGCTAATAAGTCGAAGGACGAGAAGCCACCGGCGGCCGAATTGTCAAACCCTTCTGTTCCTAAAAGGTTGAGGGGAAAAAACTCTTAATTGTCCCTTTTTATCTGTTTTTGCAGTTTTTGCGATTATGGATTTACGTCTCGTCAGGGACAAAATTTATTTGTTGACTATGTTTGATTGCACGGACGAGGAGAATACATCAATTCATAGGATGAGGAATTCGACTTGACTAGTGATGAAGTATATAATCTCGTAGTATGAGTAATTTCACCGGACTGATACAGATGGGATTCGTCCCTAAATAGTCTATATTTGATGTGGTTGTCCGAGGGATACTTATTCTGTCCACCAATCATAGTATTCGTATGCCGGAAATGACCTCCCACATGATTTGTGTTATAATCTCATGTCTAACCGACCAATCAAACATACCCTTATTATTATTATTATTATCTAGAAGTCGGGCACAGGCAACGTGGGTACAAATTAGTTGTTTTAGCTGAACTTATTGAAAGAGAAAACTCTATAGATCAGAGTGCTAGCCACTGTAACCGGAAAATAGGTTCTCTCCATTGCTTGGAACTCCTAATATAATCTGTTTGAGAGTTTTCAATTATCCAGAATACCCATTTATATTTGAATGGCTTTACAACCACAAAATAAAGTAAAATCCCAATAGAACAGAAGTCAATAATCAAATTATAGAGTTTGTAAGGGCGGAAAATAAAAGGAAAGAAAACTCGTTCGTTCCTTGTGCAGTTGTGCCTATAGCACATTTTGTCTCTATTTCTAGGCAAGTCCGCTAATCAAATCTATTTAAAACTTTTTGTCCCATTTCATTTTACCAGTACATTACCCCTCTTATTGTGTCCTTGGTGCTGATTCAGATTTTCTTTGACAATTTGTACGTTAAATTTCTCTGTAATCCTCCACATTTGTCGGGTAATACGCTAGTGCATTGCGTTCCAGCGCCTCTTCAAATCGAGTGAAGAAATCTTGTTTGTTATGGTTGACAAAAAATTTATTCAAATGCTTTGGTTACAGTCATGTGACAATTCTTATTCATACTTATAAAAAAAAAAATCCCAACGTGAAGTATCTTTTTGAAAAAAAATCCCAAACAAAGTTCGTTAAAACACGGTCAGACATAATTCCGTCATTTACATGGATGTGCAATTGTGAGCGAGAGTTGGAGTGGTTGGAAAAGGAGCAAATAGACTTCATTTTTGAATTTTATTTCATATGGTTTCCAAACTATGTTGATGCAATATAAGGTTACCTTTCATAGTGAATGCCCATGTGGCACTTCTCTCTTGAAGAACAGAGGAGTGTTCACTTGCAGTTTTCAGAATCAGTTTTGCTAAATACTTTTTGGAAAACTAGTTATGGAATCTGTTTTAGAAAAGATTTCATTTTTGAGAAGACAGCGGAGAAATGTTTCCCTAACGTAGAAGACTTATCTGCTAAACAATTAACAGGACATGAAAACAATGAGTGTTTTATATTGAGAAACATTTTCAGAAAAAAAAGAAGAAGCAAGACTGGTCCTGCGAACTCAAGCATGCACTTTTTTTAAGTTCTTCCATACATCATATCATTAGCAGGCTACAATTCCAACACCCCCCCCCCCCCCCCCCCCCTTTTTATAGCTACAGCTTACTGATTTTTTGTTGGGAATTGGGATGCAATTTTTTTCAGGGGAAGACTTGCATCAAGTGTAAGTAAGAGTGTTGGTGTCCTAGATCTCTCTAGCAAGGAAAAGTCAGCCAAGCCTCCTAGAAGGCTCTCTATTCAAGCCAAGTCAACTGTCAGCCCTGTTCCAACGTTGGTTGGCAATATTACTCCAATATCTGAGGCTAGAACAAGAACTTCTGTTAAAAACGACACACCGGTTTCTGATGTTTCTAAATCATCCAACAGAAAGAAGTTTAATATTCTGTCATCAGCCTCGTATTGGCTATCACAGATTAAGCTCTCTGAATCTGCTGCTAAGCACATAGTTTCACTTGGTTTCTTCAAACTTGCTTTAGAGGCTGGATGTGAGGTATGGAAATCATTATTATCCTTCATGAATTTGCAGAATAAACGATGATAACCTTTGTTTCCTTGGCCCTCGTGATTAGAAGAATTACTTTTTTTCAAAATCTACCTGTTGGATCCATACAACTTTGCAATAGAAACAGCTTTACATTGGTTCTCATCTTAGGGGAATGCTTAAAATGTAAACGAAATCCAAATCAGTTTGCACACCACAAGAAGTTGAGACTGGTTTTTCGTTGCTTGCAATTTACTCCTTCTGTATCAAGGTTAGGCAAATAAACAATACACAGACAGTGCTTGTTGTTCATAATTTCATTTCCAGTGGAACTATTTGCCTGATTGACCAACTATTGTCTGAACCGAAAACATTGGAAACAGTTTTATTCATTAGTTTCCCATAAAATGGCAATACACCTTTAGCTTGCAATGCAGTGAGTTTGACAACAAGAAATACAATCTGTCCAAAAATTGAGACTTGTGGTAAAAATTAGCTTGCATCCTTTGGTGTAGTGTATATCTTTTGCTGGGACACTAGCTCTTTTGACAGTGCAGCACTGCAGCATTTCAATCGAAAGTATTGTTGCTTGTTTTGGCAACAGCAGTTATCTTCACCCTCAAAATTTGCAATTATGTATAAATGATCACTTGTATTGACTTTTTCATGCTTCTTTCATATTCCCTTTATCAGCCACTTCAAAGAATGAGGGACGAACTGAAGTCCTATGCACAGCGACATAACTTGGCTGAGCTTGGAGAACCTGTGAAAGAATTGTTTGAAAGCTACAGTATTGTAGAAAACTCTGAGCAGTTGCAAGTCTCTGAAATTTGTTCCCAAGTACCTGAAGAGGGAACTCGATCGTCTGATGATGATGTACACAGCTCTTCTTCTGTAACTGGAACTAGGAAACTGAAACCAAGGTCATTGAATACTACCAATAGTGCTACTGTTCAAGCTTCCCCAGTCAAAGAATCAACCAAGAATACTCGAAAAGATAATCCAGGAACCAGGATCAGAGGATCTAGGAATAGGAATTCAGCAGATGCAAAATCTGCTTCTGTAACTGCTGGGCTTAACACATCAAAGAAATTTCAGAAGGCAACCAAGCAAGAATCTAGTGATAAGATTAAGAGGCAAGGAGAGAAAGCTGCTTGTGAGCAAGGTAATCCAATTAAATACGCATGTAACTAATTTCATAGTTACTATATTACATTGGCCCGGTTGTATATTGATGCATTTATTTCTAATAGATCCAGCCGACCCTTCTTGTGCAGACGAGGGACTCCAAGGAAACAAAGAAAATATGGTAAACTACAATTTCAGATATATTTCTTGGATAATATTGGGAACATCTTTATTCAATCATCGTGTTAATTGATCTGAGCAATTTTTTTTGCTCTGTGGTCAACAAAATTTGTCAAGCAACACAAATTGCTCAAAGAAAAAGGCTTGGCTTGTCATTTTTCTTACTCTGCTGACTATGATACTCCCTCTGTCCCATAAATTTTGTCCTTTTTGAAAGTCATTTTTTGGATTAAAAAATAGCTTACTTCTGTGCATCATTTTTCAAATTTTTTCTCACCAATTTAAAGATTTTTCTAGGACAGGAGGAGTATGTGCTTGATAGATTTTTTGTACTTGATTCTCCGAACTCATGTTTCTATAGTGGTGCCAGAAGATGCCACTAAGAAAACAAAGACTTGTTTAAACTCGTTGCCATAACCATGGATATGGTCAACTTTACTTTATTCTGGGTATAGGTATTTGGTGTAATTAAGCTGTTTCATATCTTCTACTTCATTGTCATCTTTAATGATAGATTCTTCTTTCATTTTTTTTTTATTGTTCTAGAATGCTACTCTTCAGATGGAAGAGACCAGTTTGACTGAAGTCTAGACTGAATCCTGCACCAAGCATGCTGAACTTTCCAATTCTCAAGTTTGTATTGGGTTGTGTTCAAAGTTCTATGTGAAGGTTTTTATTTTATTTTTTCTGATTTTTGGTATAGATGGGAGGACTATTTGGGAGTGCTTCTGTGTTTTGTCATTTTTGTTGCTGACGGGTCACATTATGAATATTATACATGTGTGGGTGATTTCAGATTGTATTGAATATTATACTGTTTTTGCCTGATTTGGAAATTGTTGCAGGCTTGATAATTGTCCATATGGCATAATATGGTTTCTTATGCTTTTGCTTTGGAAATAGAGATTTTGGTCATCCATTTATAATTCCTGCCAAATTAGGTTTTCGGTTAATGTGGTATCCAGGTTATTCTGTATGCAGTGGGAGTTTTCTGATGTCTGAATTCATGCTGATTCAGTCCAATACTATTATTTTGTTTCTGCATTAAAATTATTCAACTATTGCCATAGGTTGTCATAGAAAATGGCTAACAGTGATTAACAAGAGCCTATTGAGAGCCCTTTGGATTAGTTTTTGGCGACTGACTGTTAATGTAAGTTGGGATAATGTAGCCATACCTAAAGATTTTGGCAGGATGGGGGATTAGAAAAGCAGAGCTAGCCAATTGAGTGACCATGGCCAAACTTAATTGGCGGTTGCACACTGATACCACTACTAGCCTCTTGGCTAGAGTGCTTAATGGTGAATCCAATAAGATTCACCATTGCAACACCATTGACCTTCTCCCACTTGGAGAAGTTTGGCCAAAGGTAAAATGATCTATTTTCTTCAGAAATCTGGAAGATTGTTAGAAATGATCAAATTGACTCTTTTGGATGGATAATTGGAGTTACTTTTGGGCCTCTAAGGAGTTGTATTGAAGGTCCTTTTCCTAACAATGATTTGAACCCAAGGGCGTGTCGTGGCAGGGTGGATAACTGTCATTCTTTTTCTTTTGTGCTACCTAACCTAACGAGCTAGTTCGAACCATTTCCAGCCATCCCTTTCAGTGGCAGAGCTGATAGTTTCTACTGGAATCTCATCTGATGGTAATTTATCTAGCAGTTGCACATATCAGATTCCTGGTAATTTCGAGACTCGCCCCTCCTCTAAGCAATTGGCCTTGGGTTTGGAATTTCCTTGTCAATTCTCCAAGCAATTTCCATTCTGAACACATCATCCAAGTGGGGTGGAAGCCTCAGCCAGTCAGTTTGTTTAAACTTTAAGCTCTTGGGGTCAGAGTTGGTACCACGGGACAAACAAACTAGGGAGGCTTGCTCCGTGACTCTCTTGGCTCATGGATCCAAGGTTTCCAACTTTGTGGTCATTATGGATCAAGTCTTGTCGTAGAGTTATGGGCTATACACGGCGGACTTCAACTTGCATGGAAGCATAATGTACATTTAGATTTTTGAAGTCGGAAGGACTCTCTTGCTCGTTAGTGTACATTTACTCCTGTTGATGTCGGAAAATGGTTGAAGGTTTCTAGGATCAGCTTTTGTATCTTCTGGTTCTTGCACACAAATCCGATGACCGGGGGTGGTAGTCCGGTTGTGGACCCTCCCACGATCAAGTTGGGATGGATGTCACAGAATAGGAAATTTGTATGTAGATAGGCCGTAGAGGATAGTTGCGTACCTTCCTTTATTGCCAAATAAGAGTTTTGATGCTTTGAGAGTGAGAGCGACCTAGGGCGACCTGTCAGCCGCAATCAGCGTTCATGTGTCCCTTTTCGAGATGATCACCCTTTGATTCCGCGTGCAATCTATGGTACACCGAGCAATCAGAGAGCTGTCTTTGGGATTGCTCAGATGGTGAAGTGAGATGGGTGTGCAGTGCCCCTCTTACCCTGTATATGTCGCCCTGCTTAGAACAGGTCTGGGTAGAGTCTGACCAGTCGAGAATGGGCCTGTCCGGTCGGTTGGTTACGCCTAGGCCTGAAGGGCTCTGTCTAGCAGGTGGCGCTCACAAGCAATTGGTCGGTCTTGAGTCCAAATCGGACTCATCAGTTGTCGCATATTCCCTAACCAAGGCATGAGTTGAGGTGTGGGGAATCAATCCAGAGACCAAAAGCGACGATTACTGTTGATGTTTACTGTGCATCCACTCATTTCATTAGTGAGGCAATTGAACCATCCACATGTAGCAACCTGCGGCTCCTCCAAAAGGCATGCCCATGCCTAGCGATTATTCATGAGTGTGCGAATTATGGCGATGTGGCTCAATCCCCATTGATTATCTCATTCGTTTTCAACAGCCAAGATTGAGGTGTCATTCTCGCTTCATTGATAAATTTTACTCTTTTGTTGAAAAAGGCTTTTCGCTATATGAGCTTTTTTACCTTCATTTTTTGAACTCTTTGTGCCCTCTTGCTTCCCTGCCTTCTTCCTCCATTGTTGTCCCTTTGTCACACCATGGATCCCTCTATGCTGTTGGTTTTCGAAGGGTTTTCTTCAAGACTTACTCAACCTCCCGTTTGTATGCTTTCTTCCAGCGTTCTTCAGAGGATTCTCCACGTCTTCCCCCGTCAACTGTTGGATTGGTAGCTGACCGTATATCGACGCTTTTCGCTCCATCTTCACCTTTACCTTGTTCATGCAAAGGAGAGACCTATAAGGGACTCTTTCGCAACCAGTGGATCTTGATATGAACTTGGACACTTCGTCTTGTTCTTTATATGTTTGGAGAAAAAGAGTTCTCAGCCTGACTCCCCTAGCCATGGTGGTCCCTTCCGACACACCAAAAAACCAACCTTTCATTGCCAAGGGCATCGCCTCCTTTCTCACTGTTCAAGATCTAGATAGGATTAGGATCGTGTATTCGATCCCTGACTCCATCCACTTGAGGGTTGAGACTGCCCAATGCGAGATGGCTTGCCTTTATGCTGGCGGTGAGCTCTGCCTCTACTAGAGCAACTTCCAATGCAGATTGTGATTCCCCTTCCACCCTATAGTCAGAGAGAATCTCCACTTCTTGAATTTAGCACCCAACCAGCCAATGTTGAATGCTTGGCGGTTATTGCTCTCCATGGTTGAGCTATGGCATAATGCAAGTGAAAGGGAGTGGTCTCTCATGGTGGCCGAGTTCTTCTACTGTTACCAACTGAAGGAGGCCAAATCCGAGCCAGGTTGGTGGTAACTTCCATTTCAGGGGGTTTTGCCTGATTTCGGGGATCCTTTCTTCCAACAAGGGCTGGAAGAACCGGTTCTCCTTTGCTAGGGGCGAGGGCTGGGAATTTGATCCAGGAGAAATTCTTCCTGAGCGCCCCACTAGGGTGGTTCGCTTGTAGGGCGATCCTAATCACTCTGCCCTGGCCAAGTGGACGAAGCTTTTATAGAAAAGCTGAAGAAGGACGGGTCATATTCGTGCTCAACCATGATGATTCCATCGCTCCTCCACTTGTGTTCGCTTGCCCCCGACCCCCATGGTATTTTACTATTATGTTCAAGCTTGCTACTGTGCTCTTCGTCATTTATCTTGTCGGACCACTCTTTGCATTCTCAAGCATGCGAGGGCTCTAGGAAAAAGAAGTTGCCCAAGAGGCCTCACATGGATTCCGAGGTGGATAAGCAGCACAGATTTGAGAAACATTTGGCAAAGAAGTCCAAGACTATGATTCATGAAGTGGAAGAGGATTCTGACAGGGTAGAAGAGGAGGTCGAGCCTACAAAGGGGCAGTCGTTGCGCCGCATAAATAGGGGCATGCCACCCCTGGCCACCTTTATACTGACTGACATAACTCACACTCTGTTGACCGACTAGGAAGAGATAGCTCCGACCAATCAAATCGAAGTTCCACCAACTGGTCGAGAAGAGATCACTTCGACTGACCGAATGGGAGCTTTGCCGTCCGACCAAGATCTTTCCTTGCATATCGAGTCGGAAGTGATTGCTCCAGCATCCAATCCACTCTACCGATAACCCTACCATCCCAGTGGTCACCACCCAAAAGGGAAAATCCGTCATGGGTGTCGGATCAAGTGGCCACTCCAAAGATGCCCCTCCACCAACCGACCGATCGTCCCAAAAGCCATTGGGAGTTGGAAACAGGATCGAGAAAGTCAGGCAGTCCTCGGTTGGAGGTCCCTTTACCCTAGCCAGTGCTCAAAGTATGGCAGCTCAGATGACAAGTCTTTTTTACCCGTTCAACTTCTCCAGTCCCATCCCATAAAATAACATCCTGATGAACCTCGACGTAGTGTGAGTGTGTCCATGTGCACGTTGGGAGGGAGATGAGCTTACTGAACAAAATCCCAACCGCGACCTTGGCAAGGAATCTCTTTTTCTAAGTTTGGGTTGAGTAAGCACTTTTACTCATGGAGTTACCTTGGTCCCTTCTTTTTCTTATTGGTTCTAATCAACCATTCGTTGGCATTTTACAGTCTAGCGCTGAGAGTGTAAAGTTGTCTTTGCGTGCTCTAGACTTCGAGAGGCAAGAGCAAGGACGAAATGAAAAATAAGGTGATTGTTTGATGGAAAACAATTATAGGATTTGTTTCTAGGGGAAATCTCTGTTCACATGGCAAGTATAGAGAAATTAAAAACAAAAAATGTTACATGTAGAAGAAGATGATAAAAATGCTCCCATATGCTTTTTAGAGTCGTTTTTTTTTAATAAAATATCTGCTCCTATAAACATTTAGAAAATTAGTATGTATTAGGTTGTTAGCGGATTGCCTCCTCCAAGATATAATGAGGCCCAAATTTTAATTTATTGTCTGACTGTAATTAGTACACTCAAAATCAAACTTGAATTATTAAAGAATTTCTAGAATGCCAAGAAGTTGGAAATTTAATTTTACAGTAAACAAAATCTAGTGATGAAAGAAAATAATTATGGAATATAAAACTTTAAATGCCTTAGCATTGAGAGAAGAATTGCTGGAAAATAAGTGTAAGAAAATATGGTTATGAAATTGTCATTTTATAGATCTATTGACACGAGGTGTCTTTTAGAAAGACACTTATTTAAAGGATTGCAACTATTAAAAAGTAACTTAATGCTACAAAGCAATACATGCTTGTGCGTACGCGTGATACATTGTGCACGTCACATATACCCAAGTATAATACGTATCACATTATCACATCCTTTCTCAAACTCACTTTCTTGATTAGCACTTATAAAATATTTTTATTTCTTTCTCTCTTTTTCATTTTATACAAAGTTTAAAGTTTAAAAAAAACCAAAATATGCTACTTATATTTTGTAATTAAAAAATATTTACTATAAAAACTGCCACTTAACCTGATAAAAAATAACCAAGGACCACTAGATGGAATTTGACCCTGTTTCTATTTCCAGTGCTTTCAAATTTTTTTTATAACTTATCCGGATATAAACGGTGGGATATAAAATCTTATAAATATATAGTGTAAATATGATATTGAGTGGATATAATTAGACTAGATATAAATAGAATGATATCTTGTATTTGTTTTGAATAGATATCCTAAGATATGAACTTTAATATAGTGAGATATAAGCTTAATTGTCTATTTTACCCTCATAATAATCATTACAGGACAAGATTGTCACTCAATTTATTTACCCTTTGTTTAGTGTTACAAAGTAAAAATAAAAAAATGAACTAAAAAATATTAGTTATACTTAAAAAAGATGCAATTTTTCAAAAATTCATACTATTAAAAGTTTGTTCACTTTGCTCTCAAGTAGAAAAATATTTCTTAAGTAACTTCTTTTGTTTCAAAAACTACTATTATTAAAATTTTCAGTCCACCTCATCACTCTATTATTTGATTTCTCATCCATAACTATTTTTCACAAACTTTGCTTATTGGGATAAATGAGAATTTACTTCAGACTTGTTGCTTATAATATAAAGGTTGAGTTTAGACAAAAAAAAAATTGTTAAAAATAGTAGCCATTCACATATTTTTTCGTCAAGTTTTTTACATTTTTATATTTATCTCGACGTTAAGAATTTAAAATACATAAAAATTGAAAAAATTTAAATAATATGACACTAAAAATAATAATAAATTATTTTCATCTTTATTATTTTTTACGAAGCTTTTGATCATAATTTCTTCTCGTTGTCCTTTTTAAAATTCTAATTAAAAATGTAATCTTCCACAAACCTTATTCACCAATCTTTTTACGATCCTTAGAGAGGCGGTGTAAGATTTTTTTTGAAAGTAATATTATCGTCGTTGTCTTATTTCAAGAGAATGAATTTATAATACCACCCCCTTATTATTGTATATTCACCTCACCTTTATGTTATAAACTCCTCTTGAATATTTAATCTCATATCTGATTATAAACAAAACAAACACCTAATTTATGGACCTTGAAATTTTATATTATTAATTATGACATCCTCCGTGTTCATCAAACAAACAAGCCTGTGCAAACCT
>JABCMJ010005799.1:0-25180 GCA_014822125.1 Arbutus unedo
CGTGTCCGTGTCTGTGTCCGTATCCGTGTCCGTGTCTGTGTCCGTGCTACATAGGTATGGAGTGTTCAATCTAAGTTTCTTTATACTTTCACCATGGATCCTGGAACCTATTCTAGTAGAACCCTTTTTTTGCACCTGTTCTTTTACTAGCTTCACCTCTTGTAGGTCATGAGATGGTTGAGGTATAATATTTGGTTGGTCCGGGTTTTGTCTTTCACTAATCTTAACCCAGGGCTAGGTCTAACTAAATTGCACCAAAGCAAGTACAATGCCTACTAGTGGATGGACCAAATTCGAAGATTTGATATGGTTCTCACGTCCGTTGTGGAATAATCAACTTGCACCCTCGCTATAATGATGCCTTTAACTGATCTTTGAGGATGCAAAACATACTTTTCAATAAATTGGAGAAATGACGTGTGAATTTCTTTTCAGGGTTATCGAGTGATTTCTGTTGATATTCCGCGTGTATGGAACCATCACGAGTGGATTCAAGCTTTCGAGAAGTTTTTGGACGCCATTGACATTCATCACGTAAGGTTTCTGTTTTCTTTATGCATATTGTTGTCTTTAATCTTTACACAGCATCAATTGATTCTTTGCTTCATGGAGTTGCACCATAGCAAGTACATAGGAATCCAACTTCACTGTAGAGAAAGTGTATGTCAGGTCCTTTATTGACTGTAACGTACATAAAGGTGTTTAAAATTCTTGAATTGATGTAACTTTGCAGGGTTCACTGACATACAAATTCATGAAAAAAAACCCAGCAGTGACAGTCAAGAGAGATAGATAGGTTATTGGTAAAGATTTCATGCTCTGTATACCTTAACCGTTAGATATCCCCAAGGCACAAGAAGAAAGCGATTAGTTGCTCTTGTTTGGCGAAAATCTTGGGGTAGACTTATTTTCTTTTAATTGATCAGAAAGAAAAAGTTTGTATTAATTTTCATGTTTGCTCTTTACAATTGCTAATACTTAATGAATACAAAGCATGAAAAGAAGTTTAGAAAATGTGTAAGCATGAGTATTAGGGCATTGGTAAGGTTGCAAGGATAGGAGTATGGACTCTTGGACCATTATGTCGTCATAAGATACTGAATTAGGAAAGTAAATTGATCAAGGCTAGTTTGTGAAGGAAGAAGACTTTGCATGCATCGACCAACATTGATACACTTCGTCATCATGTCCCAATGTCTATATTCTAAAGGAGACGCACATGATGCGGTGTATTTCTAATGTCATTAGTTCTTGATAGTTTGAGTAGGCTGACAAGCTATATCTGTCAGGTACATCTTTATGGTACTTCACTTGGAGGATTATTAGCACAACTATTTGCTCAGCATCGCCCCCGTCGTGTCAGATCATTGGTGCTGTCAAATACGTTTTTGGAGACACATATCTTCGCTACTGCAATGCCATGGGCTCCCATGTATGTTTTTTCATTACTTAGTGCGATGACCTGGAGATAAATAGATTGCTTTCCTAGCTGGGGATGTCTAGTAGCTACCCTATATTCTATTATTGGGTCATCCCGTTTTTGGTTGGTAGGCTGTTAGTTTTACACCCAAAAAGAGAGATTACAATGACACTAAAGGCACGACCCAAGGGTCAACACAGCTTCTAATAAGTGATGCACAACCAATAGGCTTGGCCAAAAAAGTACACCTAGCCTAATACGATAAATCCGGCACAACACAAGAAGCTAGAAGAAAACCAATATGCCCTTGGCAAGCAAGTTAACAAAGTGGCTCAAACAATGGATGTGGGCAAGAAAGAGACAATTTTGAAGCACATACAGCACAAGCCAAAACAAGGCCACATACACACCAACAATCTCATGTTGACGCTCAGCCATGTAGGATGGTGCCCTACCCATACAGGTGTTGTATGTCATCCCAGTTGGCAACTCTTCTGAAGAGTCTCATCCCAAACACCGGCCACAGTCTATGCAAACATCCCCAAACTGTAGCATCCACAAACACTGTGACAAAACTGGCCACAGTCACTACAATATATTCGGACATTATCCCCAACGGAAGAAAGTGAAATGCCCCAGGAGCATGTGACAACAATATAAGAAAACTGGACAGTGAAGACAAACCTGAATGAATCATTAGTATACTAGCGCATTACCCGTGCTTATGGCACGACAAACAACATTAAATTCATGTTAGGATTTTAATTCAGCTATTATCATGTTGCATTGTGTAACTTTTTTATAGTGAACCTCAGCCATTAAACCAAAACAATATCACTCATTATTGTGAAAATGTGTTTGAAGAGCCTCTTACCATTGTGTATTGTAATATAAATTGGTCCGGACCACGCAATATTTTTAGAAGAAAATATGTATGTACTATATCTTGGAAAGTAAGTATTTATAGAAATTAATTAGCTTGGAAAAATAGTGTGTTCAAGTGGATGGAGAGAGAGAGAAGTTGTGAGCATTAATGTACATTTTTTGTTACTTTTTTTAAAGTTATAGGACCAATAAATGCTAGTTAAGATTGTTGTGTAATTGTTTTTAGTGAGTCTCAATCATTAGATCAAAACAAAATCAACTGTTGTTGTGAAAATGTGTTTAGAGGGCTACACACCATTATGTATTGTAATATAGGTTCTAACACTGTTAATAATTTTTTGGATCATTTCATGGCACTTTGAACAACACAGGAGAAAGTTTATTGTGTTAGTGAAGAATCATGCACGTTATATAATTTTTTGTTGTCATACTTGTGTGACAAACTTCTGGCTGCATCAAATTATCTTATATTGTAAAGCGGTATTAGTACTCTCTTTTCTGCACATTCTTCTATCTCGTTCATTCCTTCTGTTTTCCTTGGAGCATATGACCATCTTGTAGGCATTGGCTGAAATGATTAACTTGACTCTATCCATCCTCTCATTAAAATTTCTGTAAGCCCTTCCGTTAATAGATATCTTGCTTGCTTTGTACTTACGGTGCTCTAACTAGTATCGCCCATAGGTTTAGATCTGATGACTGTTTTCCTGCCCGCCCTTGCATTAAATTGTGAAAGGGTTTACACATTCAAGAGAAGTCTCTGTATGATCTTAATGTACAAACTCTTTCTAAAAATCTGCTTAGTGTATGTTCTTGGATAATCAACAAATGTCAAGTTCTTCTTGAAGCATTACCTCAACAAGCCAAATCCGTATGTTGGCTAACCTTACATTCTAACCTGTTCTATCTTGGCTGGCAGTGTTGGTTGGGCCCCTTCCTTTTTGCTGAAACGGCACGTCTTGTCAGGAATTCGGGATGGTCCCCACGAACCATTTATCGCTGACTCTGTGGACTTCGTTGTTTCCCAGGTTAAGTCTTAAAGACCCAAATGGACTGTTTTCTCATCTGTAAAATATGCCTACGCAATCTACCATCAGTCTTCCTAATTCAATGATTTGCCACCACAAAATAAGACTGTTGTGAGCATATGCATGGCTTGTTATATTGGAGGCAAAATGCTAATTGACTTACTTTCGTTATAATGGAGACAGCTTTGGTTATTTCATTGTCAAATGGATGGAAACTTTGTTCTTTAAATCTGTCTCATAATTTACTTCAGTTTCAGATATCTTTTTCTTGTATAGATCAGAGTTTGCCATCGTAGAGAGTAATTGACAAAGAGGGCTAAACGAGCCGTAATATATTTGACTCGACATTCTTGTTCCTTGTTCTGTCAACTATAGATTCTATTCATCAAAAGGAAGGAATTTTCTTATGTTTTTTCCTACATTGTGCTCTTTGAATATCATGCAGGTCGAAACGCTATCAAAAGATGACTTAGCATCAAGGTTGACATTAACAGCAGATGCCACTTCAGTTGGACCTCTTCCGCTTTCTGATTCTTTTATAACTATAATGGATGTAAGCAAACTCAACCTTCAGCTGATGAGAATTTTCTTCATGATTACAGGCTTACGACTTTTGTTTAAAAGTTGATTTTCTTTATTGTTGTATTGGTGGAGAAGATGCTAAAATTGGTACCGAAATTGCACAAGCTAGTTGCATAGACTTTAAAATTTATTGATCACTGTCCTAGATAATTCATGAATACAACTGTGGCCTTATCTGGTCAGCCCAATAAGGTACAACCGTTACCTTCTCATCATCATATTGAAAGTTCATTTGAAATTTTATCTTATTTTCCGTCAAGCATTTTCATAATTTTTGGCTGGTCATTATTGGCTTGAGTACAATAGAAAATGAGTAGGAACCTGCAGTGATAGTTGTTCCTAGATGTTTATTTATCGTATGACATGGTATGTGTTCTTTCTTGAAGACCAATGACTACTGTTCAACCCCGCAACAACTCAAAGATCAAGTGTGTGAAAAGTATCCAGGAGCAAGGCGAGCATACTTGAAGAATGGGGGAGATTTTCCCTTTCTTTCTCGACCAGATGAGGTTAATCTTCACCTTCAGGTGTGTTTATGAACTTCTCGCATGTAGTTATGCCTTAAAAGTCATTCCAATAGCAGCAGGAGTTGTACTGTGTTTGGATTTCCTCACGGATTTTCTACTGATTGCTGTTTGACACAGCTACACCTGAGAAGAGTAGGTGTTGAACCTCAGCCAGATTTGGTCCGGGGAACATCACAGGAAGCTAGTGGCAGTGGTGGCGGGAGTTCTGGTAGACAGAAAGAAGAAAAAGATGATGGTGATGACGCTCCAACGGATGATATGGGAAGTTCTGGAGTTGCACCTCCAGAAAGTCAACCACCTCCACCTCCAGAAAGTCCTGATTCTCAACATTCAGACAGCCAGCTCGACAGCAATGCAAAACTTGGTGCTACCAGAGCCGAATATCTGTCACTCCTGTTATTGCCTGCAATTTTAAAGGAATACCACTACCTGATAGCCACTAATACCTTTCTGCATTGTGCGAGGGAGTTTTGTACTCTTTATATGCTCCCTTTTCGTGTGGCAGCATTGTACATTAAGTGGGATTCAGAGTCATGTTGGAAATTTGGACAAGTTGTGTAATTTGATTAGAAGCATTTTTGTCTGTATATTTTCCATGCAATCCTTTGATGCAAACAATGTCCAGATGTTGCTGTTGTTTTATTATGTGAAACGCAGAGTTTGTTCGTGCCGACAGGCGTTTTTCAATATATTTGTTATGGCTTCTTTTCTAGTACCTAAACGTGGCGTTCGACAAACATAATGGCCTTTCTAGTGGGTTTCTTGGTTTCAACAAATACAAATTCCGATTGAACATCACATTTGAACCTGCTCGTGCGGGTAACAGGATAAAGAAACCAATTTGAAATTCAAAAATGAACATCAACTGTGGATCTTCATGCATTTCTGAGCAGCAGTTGGATTACACAACTCATTGGCATAACAGAAAAACAATCAATTATTTGCACAAATGATCACTTACAAGCTTTGCACACTGTTCCTAAAGGCACTGTTGGAGTTACTGCAATATTTTCCAAAACATCCACTTATTTTCTTTTTAATTTAACCTTTTGGAGGCATAAAAAAAAACATACTAAGCAGCTGCAGTTTGCTGTTGAGGCTCTATAAACCACTCAGAAGGCCACCATTCTGGTCTAATAGCCTGAACTTTCACATCTTCCTGTCCTTGTATCACCGAGGAGCCCAATCCCTTAAAGGCTTCCTCCAACCTCAGAAGGCCCAGACCACGACATCCGAGGGCAGTAGTCACAGTTCCCACCTTCTTTCCGGAGGCAGCGTTCATTACTTCGGACCCAGGAGAAACTTTCTGCTCCACTTCTGATATAGACAAGGAGGGTTCATAAAACAGGAAGTAATATTCAAAACTGAGAAAGCAGACAGATGTTGAGGTTTTACCTTTCCCGCCATTATCAATGAACCTCAAAGGAAGCACGCGTTTCCGAATGACCCCTCGGTGATGTGTACGAGCAATGAGTTCTTGGCCCACATAGCAACCTTTGTCAAAGCTTATTGCATTTAGACCCGCAAGATTGTATTCCAGAGGCATTGCCTCACCTAAGGAGCATCATAAAAAATGCACAATTTGAGTTCATAAACATCAATACCCATTTGAACGTAGGTCATTTAAGGCAACCAGAAATTGGCATTTAAAGTTGAATGGTTCTATTTCGTAAGCATAAGCTATTCAGCTGATGCACAGCAAAAATTAAATGAAATTAGTCAAGATACTACTGCACACAAATGGGAAAATACCATACTGGTCAGGATAAGTTCTATAACAGAACTGGAAGAGTCAAGATAAATTCTATAACAAATCTCTTCCAGTTTTTACTAATGCGCCAATTCCGCATGATGAGTATAAAGAGAAATGCAGTTCCATAAACTGGATGTCTGCAAGGTGCATAATAACTACATCCCCACAAACCCCGAAAAATACAGGAAATCAGGATAATATTGAAAGATTGAATTTAAGGAAATAAAGGTAATGCAGCTTTAAATATTAGGGAGCTGCAGACAATCAGATCGGATAATAACCGGCCTTCTATTTATATTCTGGTTTCAAATCTGAAAAACTCAGGGGGCTGGGTTGTAGGCCCTTAAAGCTATGTGAGAACTTCTGTTTCATTTCCTAATTGTAGGTCTACATAGAGCAAGGAAGATGAACCTTTTGGGATCTCAACCGAGCCTTCTGCAACCCCTTTCTCTAATCTCCATAAGAGATAATTGTTCTCATCGGTTTCCTTGTCAGCCTCAACCAACGGTGCTGCAACAAACAAAATAAAACATCCTTATGATTAATCAACTTGATATATTTTCATTTAAACAATGTCAGATTATAGGAAAAACTGAGGTTACTAAATCTCACGTATTGTATCAGACGGAAAAATCCCCCGGAATCCAAGGCAATCCAATCTGGGATCCTTATGCCACTGCCATCCAAGTTCATTTCCTCTTGAAGCTGAGGCACCAGACTGATCGACAGCACCACCCCAGCCCAGGGAAGAAGCTTCTGGTTCTTCTGCCGATGAGGACTTGTCGGTCAGGTTCGAGCCATACCGTTGCCAACATGAGAAAGCTTCTGCTACATTCTCAATATCAACCTTGGACCTCAACCGGTACCTGTAGCTCCAAGATTAACAAAAGTTGAATGGAAACGTTATAAGCTACTATGAATAATTGAAAAGAATACAATTCACTTCGTAAACAGTCCCAAAACATTATGACATAAGCAAATTTAAAACAAACAGAATGAAAAAAAAATTGTTACATCCTAATATCCAAAATGCGTAGGCAAGATTAGTTCGCAGCCAATCACCAGTCCTACCATAGTACATATAGCACGATATGTCCAATATGTGTATTCTTCTAGTACACGTTCTCTTGTAGTTGCTAAAAATTACAAACCAAATCGTTTCTTTAGTTATTGTGTTTCTTTCCCCATACCCTCGGTCTAGATGAATCTTGTACTATTGAGTACTAATTTCATGTAGTTCAGCTATCCTGTTATTCAGTATGTACTTTCCATGAGGGATATGGTTAACGTACCATGTGAATTGTTAGCACGAACAGAACTAGTTTGATCTCCTACTAAGGCCCCAACAACATATTACTAGTCATCAAGTACTCAATTGTTAACATCCTCCCCACCCCCAACACTCAACCTCTCACACGTGCACAAAAGAGGGTGTTGTGTAACATGTTTTCTCCACGTGACTTGATAGGACGTTGACAAATTGACAAAAAAAAAGAACAAGCGTAAAGTTACTCAACCACACCTCAATCCTGCAGCTATTCTTCTACTTGACAATACCAAACTGTGATAACTAATTTCAATGAACTCTCCAAATCCTAAATGAAACCAAAGTTCATAAAAGGACCAGAGTGTTTTAGTTTTGTCCATGTTTATGCTAAGAAATCAAGAGTCTTGTAAATCACTCCCATATCAAGTATGACATTCCAACTCACTTCATTTTGTTTTTTCCTCTTCGCAATCAGATGGACTCACCATTTTTCGCACTAGCAAAATGTGCAACCCAAAACCAGAAAGCAACTGAAAAAACGACAGAGTGGAAATTCCCCCACGCACACATAAAATTCAGCTGCTTTTCCACAGTAATAGTTCTAACAGAATCCATAACCGAGATTGAAGATAGAGATTCTCCTCTATGAATTTGATGGCTCTGTAAACTTGGACCTCTAAAATTGAGTTTCTGCAGCGCATTTCACAGCCATTAAGTAGAACCCAATTCGTAAGCCCAGTGTCTTCAACAAAGCAAGAACTAAGCTACATTTCCAGTATTCGCTAGTGCATTAATGACACAGAAGAGTCGTAGACACAATCGGATATCATGAACACAATAAAACAACTTACTTTCTGAGGGCTTCCAAGAGCTCATCCAACACAGACCCATCAACATCAGCATACAGCTCGAATTCACCCGGGTCGGGCCCGGGGCCAGACCCAGAATTATCAAGCTTCTCATCTGGCCGAGCCGGCCTGTATATAAAAAAATCATACAGAAACCTCCCCTGAGGCGTCAACATTGCGGCGTACACAGGCGGAGTCGATACAGCCGGCAAATTGGGCGTGGGCAAAGTCGAGGCCTTCTTCTCACTCAAGGGTTCACCGAACTTCCGTACATCGTTCGTCAACAGACCCTGGAGAAATTTAACTGTGTCGGGGCCTCGGAAACGGACCACGGCCCGAGTCGTGAGGAGGGAGGCCAAGGGACCCACATTGTCGAGGTGAGTCTGATGGGTAGAGAACTGTCTGAAAGTGTGCCAAATGAATTTTGGGAGCTGGGAGGAGAACTTGCAACGGTGCATCGTTTCGTAGAGGTTTGTGGGGATTTGGGGATGGGAGAAAAGGGTGTGAAGGGCGGAAGGGGGAAGGGGGAAGGGCAGAGGTTGCGGTGCCGGGAGAGGTAGGCGGGGCTGTTGACGGGTGTCGTAGGCGAATCTGGGCTTTTGCCACGTGTTGGGGTTGAAAGTGTTGGTTTGATGAAATTTCGGAGAATGCAAATAACTTGGGCTAAAATCAATCAATACTGCTACTCTCACACCTCTAAAATACATGCCCAAGCACATCCTTGAGGGACCCACCCATCCTCCCCAGCCACCCGCTCCCCATCTCACAGGTAACACTCCCCTCCCTTTCCCCCTACAATCCTCTATCTCTCTCGCATATTTATTTTTTTAATTCTTATTCTTACTTTTTAGTTTTTTTATTTATTAATTTTTTTGTATTTATTATTTTGACATTATTTTTTTTATAAATTATTAGTTTATCTTGATAAAAAAAATTAAACAAGTACGTACATTTTTTAAAGGTAATTTTTTATTAGAAACAAAAAATAAACCTAAACATGATCTGTTTTGACTTTTTTTTTTATAAATTTTTTTTAGTTTTTTAATATAATTTTTTATTTTTTTAAAACGTCTCATCGAGAAAAATTAATAATTAATAAAAGTTTAATAAGTCAGATAAAAAATAAGTTTAATTAGACAAAAAATAATATGTCACGTGTTGTATTCATATTTTTAGTTTGTAAAAAGACTTATTTAATGTTATATTCATATTTTTCGTTTGTAAAAAGACTTATTTCTTACATGTATGTGTGATTCTCCAAATCTAATTAATTTATCTGATTAGTTTTACCTAATCAGATTTGTTTTTGCCTAATCAAACTATACTACATGTTACAAAAAAATTAAGTCTGATTAGTTTTGCCTAATCGGACCTTACTATTCTTTTGTACTTTTTTTTTTACCACGCGATAATTAATAAAATATTATTAAAACAAAAAATAAGATTCAATTAGGCAAAACTAATTAGATTTGAAAAATCACATATACATGCAAGAAATAAGTCTTTTTACAAGCAAAAAATATGAATATAACATCAAATAAGTTTTTTTACAAACGAAAAACATGAATACAACACGTGACATATTATTTTTTGCCTAATTAGACTTATTTTTTGTATGACTTATTAATTTTTTATTAATTATTAATTCTTCTCGATGAGATGTTTTAAAAAAATAAAAAATTATATTAAAAAATTAAAAAAACTTCATAAAAAAAAATAAGTCAAAACAGATCACGTTTAAATTTATTTTTTGTCTCTAGTAAAAAAAATTACCTTTAAACAAAAAAATTTACTTGTTTGATTTTTTTCGTTAAGATAAATTAATAATTTATAAAAAAATTAATGCCAAAATAATAAATACAAAAAAATTAATTAAAAAAAACTAAAAATAAGAATAAGAATTAAAAAAATAAATATGTGAGAGAGATATAGGGGGAGAGGGAGGGGAAAAGAGGGTGTTACGTGTGAGAAGGAGAGTGGGTGGCTGGGGAGGGTGGGGTGGGTGCCTCAGGGGTGTGCTTGGGGGAGTGTTTTAGAGGTGTGAGAGTAGCATTATTGAAAAATCAATACCAGTTTTCTTTTCTGCTGGAAAAAATGAACAGCAGTTCGCTTACAATTCAGGAACCCATTTTTTATACCATGTTCGTTTTATAGTAGTGCACGTATAGTGTGAGTAGAGTGATGTAATTTCATTAATTTTGTTTTCAAAATTATATCGTTTTGATCGCATGTATTTTGATAATAATTCAAGTGATAAATCAAAACAACATAATTTTAAAGAAAAAATGAATCAAACTACATTATTTTGCACGCACTACAATAAATTACATTGTAGTCTTCCAAATCCATGGTAAGTAATAGTGGTCATTCAAATGAAAATAGTAATAAAAGTTCATGTACAATTAATTTATAAGGCTATAATAATTATAAACTATTAATTAAGACAAGCAGCATTTGCAAATCCTTTTAAAAATACTCAAATTAAGGGCTTATTATTAATTGTTACTAAAAAACATGATTGAAAGACAAAACAATAAAAAAGTAGATCACGTACTCAAATCCTTCTAAATTTTCTTATTGTCTTACTGGCTTATATTTAATTGTACAAGTACCTAAACTTCCTAGTTAGTAACTTAATTATCTAAAAATTAAAGGGTGAATTATGTTTGTAGTATAACATCTTATTTGGTATAAAAGTGAAACTCTTATAAATATATTCAGGTGGGTTCTGATGTCATGAAACAATGAGGGCCAACGACACTAGATTACAAATCTAGCTGCTATGTAGGTTCTGATGTTCCAAGTTTATAGGGGTAATCAAACATACAAGGAGGAGGACACACCTGAACAGGCATTCATTTTTGCAACAACACTGCAGTGAAAAGAACCAGCAAAAGTTGGAGATACTATAGTCAAACTCAAAATAATGAAACGCGAGGAGTGAGGCGAGGAACAGTATAGATAGCTTGAACAACCCGAACTCTAATTCATTGTAATGTTCATTATCCATGCTAACTCCAGCTACAATAACTTCAAGAAAATAACAAATACAGTACAGCTCAAGGAGCCCTGAGGTTGTGAAAAAAAAAAAAATCAAGTGTACATACATACTTGCAGCTATCTGACAGGTGACACCCTATAAAAGCACCTCACCATAAATATAATTTTATAAACTCAGAATCCCATGAAATATGCAATACTTGCTAACATTAACTGGGCAACGGGCAAACATTCTTAGCATTTAGCCTGCTTTCCTAATCTGTTTTCTAAGGTTGGTGATTAGATCCCATCACCTTTCTATTGTTCGTCATATCAAGCAACAGCAAGAGTTCTGCAAGTGGAAGATAGTGAACCTTGCATGTATAGAAATGCGGCAAAAAGACCTCATGATCTGGTGGTGGTCAGTCCCAACTCTCTCGACTTCTTCTGAAAGACTTCTTTTGTGAAAGAGCCTTCTTGCTTTGCAGCCTTTTCTGCTCTCCAATAGCAGCCCTTTTTACGAAAAAGTAGTATGGAGGAGTTAAGAGTAGAATAAGATCCAAAAAAAGTATAATGAATTTTCAAAGGCAAAAGTTCTTACAACTTGGCAATTTTTTTCACTTGCTCTTCTGAAGGAGGTGGTGGGACATACGAAGCAGCATCAATGATTTCCTAGTGCATTCATTTCCAAAAGTAAAATTATATCAGAAAAACAAGCTAGCCAACAAAAGCATCACCTGTGAAGATGATTGGCAGCACATCCGTCAATGGTCACACAGTCACAGCATGACCCACTAGCAGCACTTTTTGATTGAAACATGACCAATTGGAATGTTCTCTTCAAGGACGTTCCAACAACTATTTGGGCCCAACATCATGGTAGGTTTGGTAGCTGCTACCATTTGAACCATGTCGGATGTATATTTTATGTTACGACCAACAAGTTACATTTGCACCCATCACTACCTCTAGAGTTCCTATTTGTACCTGTAGTTTCTGCAAAGCATCTTCAATGTTACCCCTGCGGAAGAACCCTAGGATGAAACCATTTTGTTTGGAGAAATGAAAGCCAAATGGATAGCAGAAAGGAGTAGTAGGCAGAAGCTAACTTTTGTGTTCTGGTCCTTGTCGAAGAAATCACAAGCTCTCCATCTTTGTTGATGCGATTCTTTTCCTGTTCAGAAAAAACCAAAGAAGTAGCGGTAACACCAACAATTCAACAAACGTCGCGAAAATAAAAAGTACTCTGCAAATATAAGTATCTTGTTTTACTATGAAAATAAGAAATCCTGATGATTCCCAAGCCAGTTACAAAGCATCACAAGGGAAATCTGAGTTGAAATCAGTGTTCGGCACCTAGGCTCTAGGCCACAGTCCGACACCACGACTTCACATTTTAAGCATACATTACGCATTAGGTGGCAATTAGGCCGCGACTAATCAAAATTAGCCAGCAATTAGGCGGCAATTTATTACTTACGTTTTAGTTTTAGTAGTTACTTTAGTCTTAATTCATTCCTTCCTACTCTTGTGTCATTTCTTACTCAAACTTAAAAGGGAAGAAGGGGGGGAGGATGAATTACTCAAACATTGGTTGAAATAGAACAAATTTACTGTTCGTTGACATGCTGCAGCAGGGGACTCAGACCCTCAATGTCAGAAACCAAGGACATCTGGAATCAATTCATCCTCATGAGATGAGTAATCATCCGATCTGCCAAAATTTTCAGGTTCTCATTTTAAACAATTGGCAAGCTAGATAGCTAGGGTTTATTCCAAAAACAAAGCTAGATAGCTAGGAGTGCCGTACCGCTCATCCTTTCACAAAACAGAGTAAATTTATGCTATGCCTACGTTTCTTGTCACCAGCTATCCTAGATTGCTCCTTCACCTCCTGATGTGCGCATTTAAATAGACCAAGAACGAGGAACAGGATGGTGGAGGGAGGGGGGCAAATTCTACATTAATTGAGTGTTAATATGATGATAATGTGTGGAAGATTGCTGAATTCTTTTCTGAACAATTGATAATACACCGTGGCCAATATGCAGTAGAGCACCGACTCAAGGGAACATGCATCCTTGAGCTAAAATAGCATTGCACTTCCTTCTGCAATGTGTACTGTATGGATTGACAAAAGTCAGAACTTTGAAAAAGTCAGATCATGTTTAGATAAAAAGAACAGGCATAAGAGATTTCGGTGCACATGCTAATGGTTAGGGGACAAACAAAGAGAGGGGGAAGTACCAAGAACTTGCAGTAAACTGGAAGCAATCCAGTGTGACAAAAGCTCTCTGATATGGTATAGTGGGCAACACTGTCATTGTTAAGTCTTCTCAACGCGTCAGGTTGCGTCTTTCATGATTGAGACTTATGGAAGTTTGTGGTATCCTCGTCAAAGCACTTTTTAGCTCTTCCCGAAAGAAGGCAATACCGTCTTTTGAGACCGCACAATTTTTATGCATATTTATGAACCGCACAATTTTACGAAATAAACTTTTAACATAACCCTTCATGGCCAAGGAAATCTCCCAAACCTTGTTAGGTTGTGCAAATCTCCTGTTATGAATGTTTTCATATTCTAGGGATCATGCTTCCATGTTGGAATATTTTTTACCTTGTTTTATGTCTTTCTTTTTTCCTTGTAATCTATATATATGTGCCTTGTAAGTTAGATTTAGGTATCGAATTGAATACAATAGTTCTTTTTTCTCTATTTGGTATCAGAGCAAATAAAATAAAAACTATCTTAACCCTAATCCTACCATTGCCGTCAGGCCCTCTCTTCATCACCACCGCCAAGCCCTTCTCTTGCCTTATTTTTTTTCCTTCGATGTTGTCACTACCCTAGGGTTTGTGCTAAACGAACCTAGGGTTTCCCGTTCTTTTGTTTGGGTTGTTGTGGTTGTGAACCACACTTTGGTCATTTTTTGGTGACTTGTTGATAATCTAGAAGATTGTGTGTCGTCTTTTTTTCTTCGATTCTCCACTGGATTTCTTAGCACTTTGAGTTGCTTATTGAATTTGGGATGTCTGAATCTTCGGGTGCTAATACCAGTTCTGCAATTACTGTCGTTCAGGCTTGGCTTGACACAACATGTGTTCTATGGAAGAGTTACTAGTGTTTTGCTGAATGGCCATAACTTTGTTACTTGGTCTCGATCGTTGAAGTTGGCGGTCAGAGCAAGATGATCTGGTTTGTGAATCCTCCTTCCCGTCCTGGTAAAGGTGATCCCAATGAGGATTAATGGGACATCGACAACTAGACAGTCCATGGTTGGATGTTTAGCTCTATGGAGTCGTCCATATTCGATATGTTTCTGTATTGTGAGACTGTCGCGATGCTTTAGACTGCCTTGACGACTATGCATGTTCATTCCAGGAATGAGGGCCCGCTACTTTGAGTTGTACCAAGAGGTTGCTCGCGCCACTCAAGAGGGGTTTGGTCTGAGTGTCGCTCAATTTTTTGGATATCTCCAGACACGATGGGATGATATAGCATAGTATAATCCCATTAGTGATTATGGAGATATGGCATTTGTTGCGGTCAAGACACTTGATCGCCTTCAAACTTGCGCATTTCTGATAGGGCTTGAGCCCGTTTTTAAGCATTTTCACACCCAAATTCTCAATATGTCCCCTGTACCGACCTTGATGGATGTTTTTGCTATGGTTGATGGGGACGAGCGTAGTTGTCTCATGTTTGTGCCACCCCCCGTGCCTGCTGTCAGGAGTGATTGTGATCAAATGACTTTGGTCACTTCATTTGTTGGGTCATCGAGTTCTCGTCCTTCTGTTGGAAAGAAGTATTGTCATTATTGTGCAAACACTGGTCATATCAAGGATATGTGTTGGTAACTGCATCCAGAGTTGAAATACCAATTCAAAAAGAAAGGTGGGCCCCGCAAAGTCGCTACAATTGCTGAGACTTTCTAGCAACAAATGGATGCTCTCCCTCTTTCAAATTAGATGGCTGAGCTACAGTCTCAAATGACCTTGTTGATGTCTCAAAGGTCATATCAAGGATACGTATTGGTGGCTGCATCCAAAGTTGAAATTCCAATTCAAAAAGAAAGGCGCCCCGGGGGGGGGGGGGGGGGGGGGGGCCCCCCCCCCCCCCCCCCCCCCCCCTTAAGTCGCTGGGATTGCTAAGACTTTTTGGCAACAAATAAATGCTCCCTCTTTTTCAGATCAGATGGCTAAGCTACAACCTCAAATGACCTCGTTGATGTCTCATAGGTCTGACAACCCCCTCCCCCCCCTACAGCTCCCACTACCTCATTGGTCTCAAGTACTCCCACTGCTTTTCATGTTCGCTCTGGGACTCCTACGTGGGTTCTAGACTCCGGTGCCAATGATCATATAACGGGTGAGTTGTCATTATTTTCCTCACCCTTGATCTTGTTCATAGTTCTGTGCAACTGGCAGATAGTTCTGTTAGGCCTATGAGTGGTCGGGAAATTATTCATCTCTCTCCTAATCTTACCCTTTCCTCTCTATTCCATGGTTTATAAATTTGCCTTAAATCTTTTATATGTTAGTCGCCTTACTAAATCTTTTAACTGTGTTATTATTTTCTTAGTTGATCGTTGTTTTTGGCAGAATCGAAGTTCGAAGAGGATTTTTTGGCAGGGGTTATAAGCATGACAGACTATACTTCTTTGGTGATGCACCTTCATTTAATCCTTTTGATCTTATGATCCATGTTGCTTCTACTACTATCTTTGACTTTCATGTTTCTTTTTCTTCCAGAGACTAACATTTGTGGCATGCTCGTTTGGGTCATGTCAATTTTCAAAACCTAAGCCTGTTATTTCCGTCTCTATCTGTCACATGTAAACATTTGAATTTCAAGTGTGTTATTTGTGAGCTCTCAAAGCATTGTTGAAAACCTTATATTTCTCATATACATTGATCTCTTGCTATGTTTAATTTAGTTCATTCTGATGTATGGGGTCACTCCCGAGTCATTGCTATGTCTGGTCACCGGTATTATGTTACTTTCATTGATGATTTTTTTAGGTGCACCTGAGTTTACTTGCTTTGAAAAAAAATTGTGAAGCGTGATTTAGGGAACGTGCAATTTTATCTTTTTATGTTGATGATATCATCCTGACTGGAGATGACGCTTCTGGTATTACACAAGTTAAGAGGGACCCCAATTCTGCCTTTGAAATCAAAGACTTGGGGGCTTTTGAAGTATTTCTTGGGTATTGAAGTTGCTCGGTCAAAAAAGGGTATCTCTCTCAAAACGGAAGTATGATCTTGATCGTCTGAGTGATACTAGGATGACTGATTGTAGGGCAGCTTCTATCCCTATGGATCCAAATGTCAAGTTTTCTGCTGGAATTGGTGATTTTTTGTCTTACCCTTGTGTTTATGAGAGATTGGTGGGGAGACTTATCTACCAAACCAATACAAGGTCTAACTTGGCTTTTGCTATGAGTTTATTTAGCCAGTTTAAGCATGCTCGTCGTACCTCTCATATGGATGCAGTCTATCATATATTAAGATACTAAAGTCTTGTCCTGGCCTTGGTCTTTTCTACGACTCAAGGAATTCCTTTGAAGTATTATGTTTTACTGATCTGATTATGCCGGGTACAAAATTGATAGAAGATCCACATCAGGTTTCTGCTCATTTTATGAGAACCAACTACTTTCTTGGAAGAGTAAGAAGCAGTCAGCAGTCTCCTGATCCTCAGCAGAGGCCGAATATATGACTATGGCCCAGGGTGCATGTGAGATTCTATGTCTTCATTCTATTCTTGAGGAGCTTAGCTTCCTGGCTGTTTTACCTTTGACTTTGCACTGTAACAACAAGTTGGCAAATATGTTAGCCTCTTATTCAGTTCTTCATGAGAGTACTAAACATATTGAGGTTGACATCCATTTTATTCGAGAGAAGGTTTGATCTGGAGTCATTATCCATGTGTTTGTCCCATCATCCGAGCAAGCTGCCGATGCTCTTACAAAGCCAGTTGGACAGTCACTTCTTCGATCTACTCTTTGCAAGCTTGGCATGATTGATATCTATGCTCCAGCTTGAGGGGGAGTGTTGGAATGTTTCCATATTTTAGGGATCATGTTTCCATGTTGGAATATCTTTTATCTTATTTTATGTCTTTCTTTTTTTTCCTTATAATCTATGTATACATGCCTTGTAAGTTAGATTTAGGTATGGAGTTGAATACAATAGTTCCTTTTTCTCAATTATGGAAGCCCCAAAACCTATGCTAGAGAAGGAGGAAAGACCATATACTCATCTCTCACAGAGAAAATTATCAAGAACGTCATGAGGAGTTTGAGTAACTAACCATTTGTAGAATCCTGTCCCTGACCCTCTCACTCAACCAATAGGCACTTTTAACATTGAACCGCATGTCCACCTTGGTGTTCACTGTAACAAACAAAAAAATACTAAAATACACACATAAATAGCAGCAGAAATAATTTAAAAGGAATTAAGACTTTGCTCGATAGTGAGAGATAGAATCTGCTGGACCTTTATTGACATTTTGACCCCCAGGCCCACCACTTCTCGCAAAGTTCATTGTAACGTGGTCTGATATACAGAAAACACATCACACTAAATGAAAGTGAATTATGAAGATGATGCTTTAGCATGAACAAATAGCTTAACAAACGGTGGCATCATTAGTATTTCAGAATATTAACAGTCTCTAGCAGCAATCTCCACAAATATAACACGACATCTAATAATCTGTCACTCTTTCGCTAATGCACCATCGTCTTCCTTTCTCGCTGATCAAAAAGATCATCTTCTGTTCTCTCTTTTTTACAGTGAAGCAGACTGAGCAGCCATAATATCTGACTCAAGTAAAAAATGAAGGGCAATTTGGAGGTATTCTTCCCGAGGCTTCAGATTGCAACAATAACCATGGCACAGGGAGATACAGGAGGCCAAAGCTGCCAAACAACTACAATTTCTCATGTCAGATACACACATGATGGATTATTTTGAATTTTCTAGAAAATGAAAGAAAGAGGACTTCATTCCTCTCATAGAGACACACTTTTTGCTTGCCCTCTTTAACAGCAGACCTTCATGTTGATGATTGGTATAACCCCTAGGACAAGTGATACCAGTGTCACTCCACTACCTTTGGTGGAGTACAAAATATATTCCAGAATGGTGTGTATAAGCAATAAAGGTTGCAAGCGCTTCTATTCTTCCTTTCTCTCTACTTTCTTCTTCTTTTTCTATTGCGAGTCAATATAATAAGAGGTTATTAGGTTAGGTATAAATAACAATTTCTGGTAAAAGAAGAAATGCAGAAAGAAGATCACTTGATCCTTGGTCTAACCATAGATTCACACAGATTTATGCATTTGCCCTCTTCAAACACAGGATCAAACAGTTGAGCCACTACTCAGTTCTTGAATTTTATCTTATGGTAGCCAACAAGGTCCTTTTTACTAGGCCCCAAAACGCAGCAATGTAAGTGAGCAGCTTACGAATACCTTAGCATAATTCCTTAGACTTGTTTATCAGATGTACCAATACGAGAAACTCGACCAAAAAAAATTGCATTCAACAAGAATATCAGTGTCTTATCATATCTTTTAGAGCATCACAAATTGTTAGTCAAATTCGTTGTCAAAGCTGTAATTTGGTTAGATCTCTCAGAAATTTACCTCCATTGGATAGCTAAATTCATAGCCAAGTGATAGCTCTGCCAAATTTTGCACAATGTTGGTTCAAGCCAAAAATTCTCTCTCCAATTGTGCCCACAAAAAATTTCTTCTCTATCAACATTCGGCAACATCGCCAAATAATAACATTTTGATTCTATAGCTGACCGGAAGATGACTTTGGCATTGCTAAACTATTAAGAAGTTGAGCTTGGAAATCGTAATCCGTAATCTTCCTATATTATGGTCGCAACTGTATGCAGGATAACTCACTTTGATTTCATCATTCTCTATACACACCACCACATCATTGAGCAAAAGTGAAAAGAACACGAATTTCACACTCAAACAATGAAAACAGGTCGAGCGTTGATATTCACTCTAAAAAAAACAACGAGTCGTCGTTACCTAGGGTGATTTTGGGAACAGGTTCGTTGCCAGCGGAAGCAGCTCTCTCCTCGGCTTCCATCATGAGTTGCTGAATCTGAGCCAGACGCGACGGCGCCTTCTTACCTCCGTCGCCAGAGTCCGACGCCGCGCACCGGACAGGACTGTAGCTGATCCGTCGGCACGTGAAGCATACGGGCCCATCAAAATTAGGCACCGACGATCGAAACATGCGAACGGATCCAAAGAACAGAGACGGAGGGAAGATTACTCTGACAATCGTGCTCGTCGTCGCTCTGATTGCCGCCATAACTGTAGCCCACCCGAATGAAAATGAAAAATCTGAATTCTATTTCTTGGGAGAGATGATGATAGTGTCGATGCAATTCTCTCGTCTCAGTTACTTCAATACCACTGCAACACTTCTTCCGTAATTTGTGGTTCGAACTTTTTGAATTTTTTTTTAATCAATATAACAAATTGGCTAAATAAAACAAATTCTTTCGCAAGAATTTGTGAAAATAGCATAAAATGCTTTCGTTAGCCGCATTAATGTCCACGTAAGACGGTATTAGCATAAAGTGTAAAGCACTCCCAGTTTTAGTATTATCCATTCAACACGTGCATTTTAGTTTTTTAGACACCTTGCTTCTTGGGGGATATAAGTCCTCAAAATTTTATTTACGGACATTTGGCACGAATTAATTTAGTAAAAGAATGAAGAGGAGAGAAAGTTCACATAGAAATATTAGGAGACAAACAAAGTTAAAAACGCATCAGTGAAATCAGAAAGCTTGGCTACCCATAATCAATTTGACGTCGGAGGTGGTACCCAATGCTCAGAGCCAAACCCACTCGCATTGACCTTTGCTCACCTTAGAACACTACTGAGTTTGTCTATTCGGCACATGAACGGTTACCCAATGAGAGAACTAGCACTAATAGGGTGATAGCTTGATAAAAGACCAGTCCAATCTTGACGAGGAGTGTCGATTCATGCAAGGACCATCAATTGATTTTACGGTTGAACTACAGATTGGCTTTCTATAATAGAAGTCCAAAATTCAATATGATATGGCACAAAATGTTTACTTCCATGTAATAGGGGAACAAGACATCCCTTGAGGAAGATGTTGTTGCCTTGTTTGATAGTTCCATCTGTTCATCCATCGCAACAAGCTCGTACCAAAGTGTCGAGAATATTTGGCAAAGTTTCAAAAACACAATCGGTTCAAATGATTTATGGTAAAAGAGAATTGTTTGCACGACAAAGTTTGTCAAAAGCTTCACTTCGAGATTTGGGCGATGATCTGAAAGAATTCAAAGAAAAACCTAGACTTCAAAGGAGAGTTTCGAAAGAATTCAAACAAAAACCTAGGAGCATTCAAGTTTGGAATGGTTAGGAGATAAAAAGTTGACAATGAATAAATAATCGAATTTTTATTTATTCACTCCCAACCCAATTCCTGAGCATTCGCATCGAAGACCAAAGATTCAAGACTAAACCGAGGTATAGATTTACATTGTGCATACTCCCACTTGTTCTTGATGGGAATTTGAAGCAATTTGTGTAGTAATTAATATTGCTTACGGATTTTCCGCCGTTTTTATCTTGAAACAAACACGAGACAAATTTTCTACAACCCATAGTGATGCGCCATTTTATGTAAACGCATGCAACTCTAGGAACTGGACCCTTTTGAATTTAATTATAGTCCCCACCTTGATGTTCCATCTCTGTTTTGCATACTTTGCACGATATTTGTTTGGCAAGTTGTAATATTTTGTTTAAAGAATTCATAATTTTTACTTCCAATCTTCAAGCATCCAAATATAATTCCGCGTTTTCAAGCACCTAGACTAGTGAAAAGAAGGAACAATTTTATTGGCAACCAATATTGTTTTTTGAAATTTCCCCCCCTCCAAAAAGTATAATGTGTTCAGAAGCTGGGCTTCCAGTGCGAGTTCCCAATTGCCACATAGTACCTTGTTTCCGGTTTCTTTGGGAGAACCTTTTTTAGTACTAGCCAGAAAACAAGAGGTACAAACAAGCACGTTACCAACAGACTCTTAAGAAACCTCCATATTTCATGGTAGCATCCACATTCCATACCCCTTGATGGTCTCACTCGCAACGCTAGTGTCATAATCTCCGTGCCCTGTGGTTTGCCATTTTGAGCAACGACCACACAATCAACAAGCCAAGCCTTATTTCCAATTAGGGCAACTTCTTGTAATTTAATCCAATCCGAGACATACAAAGACAAGCGAAAGTTAAAACAAGTTCACGCACTACTACAGGTATCCCATCTTCTCAAGCAGAATACACCAGGCCATATAAACAAAGCAAGCATTTCTCTTACCGTGAAAAGATAAGCCGCACGTAATAATTCTCTAATGTAAGTATCCCAGTTCACAATTAAGCCATACAGCAACATTTAAGGACTTCAGCCAGACTCGCACAATATCACGGCGACTACATATAAGATGCCACCAATACAGACACCCATGGATGATCTAAAACCCCAGAGCCATATTTCAGCTGATGGCATGCAACCGTGGCCTTCTCATCCAAACCAAACCTACAATGTGAAACACAAACTGCCCAGCTAAAAGCATAAGCACATTTTGGTAATAAAGGACACTCAAGAACTATAGGGTCTGGGTAGAAAACAAGAGTGGTGCAACGACATGAACTGTTCAATGCTTCCTAATACGATCCCTGTCAGCACCAGCAGTCCCTGATCTACGTCTCCCACCAGAAGAACCTGTCCTATCTCCGACAGCCGCTTTCATCCTCCCTGAATGCTGTGAACGTGAAGTACCTTCTCTCTCACCAATATCTGATCTCAAGTTCCCTGACTGCTGAGGGCGCTCAGTCGAAGGGAGCGCCCAACCACCCCGAGTTGCCTGCCCATTTTGTCTGCTTGTACCTGAATCCACAAACAATTACACATTCCAACAAAAAAATTAATAATGATTACTTGAGAATCCAATCAGGAACTTGCACAACGAGAAACAAGACTTGTTAACTCAGGTCAAAACCAAGAAATTTAGCAGCTATGACGGCAACAACGAGAAGCAGATACTCTTCAACAGCATTGCCAATTTGGCACGACATAAAAACTACTTCAATGCTGATTACATTCCAAAACAAACAAGGTAATGAATAACTTCTAGAGTTGGAGGTCCTACAAGAGAATCAATGAGTGAATCCAAAACTGAATGTAATTAACAACATTGGTCTTGGAAAACTGCTTCACAGATTGATAATATGTGTTTTTTAGTGTAGGGCTTTAGAACCTCTAAAGCCACCCCCGCATCCAAATTCTGATGCACAGGAAACAATTGAGTATTCGAAGAAAAAAAGGCAGTGTACACCATGTCCATAACAGATGGCAACTTCTTTTACACTCTTGAACACATGACCCGCACTTTGACAACTGCGTGAGAACCGAAACTCAATATTACATAGCGCATGATAATTGACAAACTTTTTTCTACAAGGTACCAAAAGTACTCAATGACAAGATTCGCATCTAGATGCATGCAAGGTTGTGGTAGAGAAACTTATCGGATGGAATGATCATGCAACATATGGTGAGGAACTCTCTAAAATAGTCATGGCATATTACCTAAAATGCTTTACCTATATCTAATTCAAAATCTGAGAGGAAAACCTCAGGGACCCAAAAAAAGAAGAAGCAACAGAGACCATATTTGAAAGACACAGGTAATTATCTAGATTGATAATTACTTGAAGGCGCCCAAAAAGAATGGAGACAGTTAGGATGTAATTCTTGGTCATACCATCATGAAGATTGAACCCCCCACTCCAACCAGGTAGATGCTCTCTTGCATTTCCCTTCCAAACTTCTTCAAAACCAGACAGCTCCTCTGAATCAGAAAAAATATCATGCATTATATAAGCATCAGACATCTAAACAACCATCTGACCACCTATATAGACAGTGTAACAGAATATGGCAAGCAAATACCTTCATTAAGGTTGTGCAAGGTCTGCATTGTGTCCACCCGGCCATCAGAATTTAGTTTCCTTGCAACTGTATGACCCTATATCATAACAGAATCATATAAATTTAACAACCAAGACAATAAACTTCCCATCTTACAAATATAAAAACACGGAGAAGGGGTTCTTATTGAAGCTAGCAGACATCAAAAGACACTGAATTGTGTGCACGCGGCCATCAAAATCTAGTTCGGAAAAACTGTATGACACACCATCATTATAGAATCATATTACTCTCAAAGTGATTTCATTCTACTCTCTCTGAGGTCAGGTAGGAGAAACTTCTAGCTTTTTTGGGCGGGTTGGGGTTGTGTGTGTGTCACCGCCCCGGGGGGGGGGGGGCGCGGGGGCGCGGGCTCTGTTGGGGGAGTCAAATCACTGCAATGCCATGGTGATTCTCCAATTTGGTAATCTGTTGGATTCAGTATGAACCCTGTCCTACTGTCTTGAGTGCATACCGAGGTGCTGGTCAAGAGAAAAATACGCTTACCTACACATTTGCATCTTCGCTAACTATTCACAACCAAAACTATACAACTTGTCTTACATGTATAAAAACATGGAGGAATCTTGAATTTAGCACACATTAAAAAACACTCGAACCGAGATAGCACTAAACCGATACCTTATCATGAATTCCCCTGAACATATGATGAGAAGCTTGACGACTAGCCGTGTCAGCTTCTTTACTTTCTTCAATTGTCAACTGGAGAATCATGCAACCACAACATGAGCAACCCAACAAACCAACATAAACTTAACTTAAAAAAGCTTAAAATACTCACACCATCACTCCCAGTTCTCCTAGTTCGAGATGAGGTGTAATATGCTCCATTTGCACCTCCATAAGCAACACTGGAGCTCTGAAAGCTGAAGCTATGAGTTTGGGGTTCTAAATGCTTATTGCTTGGCCTGCTGAAATTATTCATGTACTGCACTTGCTTACTTTTTCTCCCTGAAATAAAATGATACTTACCACCTTAGACTGGAGACAAAAAGAAATACGTGCAGAAACAGAATTGGAGTGATGTTCACCTTCAGCTTCATCATCCGGGTCCTCAACATAAGGTTCTTTGCTCGATCTACTGTGCTTCCTAGGATTGTCTTTCTTGTCCAGCTGCCCCCCTTCTTCTTCATCATCAGAGTTCAGTTCTTCGATAATTGGCCCCCTCAGTCTATTGGGCTGGGGGACTTGATGTTCAAGAAATCCAGAAGCATGTGCATCTGTAAAAGGATTGCCCATATGGCCAAAAATGCCAGACTCAAACATGCCTCCGAATGGGCGAGTGAAGAAAGGGTCATCAAACGGGTCCCTTCCTCCAAAGAAATTGGACATCAAACTCCTCTGACCTGAAAAGCCATTAAACCCCCCAAAGCCAGCAAATGGGTCACCAAAACCTGAAAATGGATCCCTGCCTCCTCTATTCCCCTGCATTTTCTAGGTACCTTAATCCCTGGAAAACAGCCGCAACAGTACAGGAAGCAATGAAGCCCCTGATCAGTCAAATCACAAGTCACAGTAAACCACATTAACTCAGTACAACTAATGGCAAACATTCCTGACCACAACAAGGTATAGCTAAATATTAAAGAAGCAGTACGAGGTAACATCTTAACAAGCAAAAACAGAAACAAAATTCATAACCTCGTAAATTGTCAAACAGTTACTATTTAAGTTTGTACTAAATAAGCATAAATAGGGTTTTAAAAGACGAAAACGATTTCGATTTATAGAATTCTTTAATTTTTTTGAATCCGGCCGCAAGGTCTGAATATTAAGTATGAATCATAGTTGAAATATTTCTTAATCTATTTT
>JABCMJ010005803.1:0-16301 GCA_014822125.1 Arbutus unedo
CATGAACTTCTTTTTGGGAAAATGATTTTGTAACTCTAATCTTTTATCCACTTTTTGATTATGGGCTTGTAATAACTTATGAAATATTATTTTGATCATCCCTTTGGGGCTAGGGTGCCCATATTTTTGATAGCCAAAGGGGATAGTGATGTACTTTAATCATGGAAACCTTCTCTTTTAATGTACTTAAGGTTCAGGTTCCCTTTATTTATGTTTGATAAAAAAATTAGGGCGTGACATGACATTTCATGCTAGGTATGGATGAAAACGAAGCGAAACCCGAGTACCCGATCCAGAAGGATACCTTTCCAAAAGATGACGTCGTTGAACTTTGGTTCACCTAGTTAACCTAGAATTACTTTGGCTTTCTTTAAAAAGTTTTTTTGATGTACTTTTTGTCAGCAATTTTATTTCTGAACTTATGTATTTTGTTAAGAAACGATTATCTATACAAAACTCTATGTTTTTAAATAAGATATTCAAAATTTTAATTTCTTTATGAAATAATAAATGTTTCATTATTATTTTCTTTTTTATTAACGGTTCCAAAAAGTCGGGTCGTTACATATTACTTCAAGATTGTATCTAAAAAGAATGAAGGGTTGAGCTGGACAACACAAGAGAAAAATCTACACAATGTGCATATGATGTGAAATGATATTCCAGTTGAACATCATAACACTACAAAAATGAGATCACAAACAGAAAGCGATAATTAGTTGAGGTAATTAAAATAATTTCACAATATTAGTTCATAGTTTTTTAATCCATTTAACAGATATCACAAATCACGTTCATCATCAAGAAGTTCATTGTGTTTCAAGTTGTTATGTTTGGCTTTCTCCTGAATGAGATCAGTCCATATCACTCCTAGCATTCTCCAAAGGGAGTCTAGTTCATGTCATTCTTAACATTCCCGTAGGAATCTAGTCCAATCATCATAGCATTCCAAAGGAATCTAGTTCAGTGTCCATGTATGTCACATGTCATATAATAATCATCTCGAATGATATAAATGTGCACATAAGTCATACAATTCATGGTTATCATCTAAAAAAATCAAACCTCAACATATATCATGTAGTTCATTTCATTCGTTCTAAATTAATAACATGTCACGATGTCGTATCTAACCTTAGAACATCAAGGAATTTCAACTCTAGAAGTCAAAGAAGAAATGAGTTTTCAACCGTGAGAGGAACCAGTTCAATGCAAAGGAGGCACCGGTGAAACCAAAAAGGGTGTTCCGGAACAACTAAGAAAAACAAGATATTGCATAGAGGGGGCACCCTACAAAATGGTATTTTGGAACAATTTAAAAGATGAGACGTTGCATAGGAGAGGCACCGATGCAACCAAAATGGTGTTCGGGAACAACTTAGAAAATGAGAAGATGTAAAAAGAGGTAGAAAGGTGAGGAATTTGTGAGAAAATCTCTCCTGAGAGAGTATTTTGAAAGAAAGAAGGTTCTTGAGAAGATACTTTGAAATCAAGTTAGAGCATCCAAGTCAAGGAAAACTAGAAAAAGATAAGATTGGCACTGAATAAGTAACTAATATTTACTTATTCATTTCCATCCTTGTTCTTGAATACTTGAGTCAAAGTTGACACGATCAAAACTTCAATCAAGGTACACATTATCGTACCAACTCACACTCGTTCTTAAGGGAACACCAAGGAACTTGGATAGTAATCCATACTACTCGTGAGTTTCTCCCCGTCCATTTTATGAATTCTGATAGGAGTCAACACTCCGATCTGTGTCGGAGTGGTGTGTATACCAATGTAGATGCACACCACTCCTGTGATTGATGCATACACCTTGTTACAATGCACCAATCCGTCAGATCAGTGTGGACCAATGTAGATGCACACCACTCATGTGATCGATGCATACACCTTTTTAGAATGCACCAATCCGTCAGATCAGTGTGGTGTGTATACCAATGTAGCCGCATACCACTCCTGAGATCGATGCTCAAACCTTGTTAGAATGCACCAATCCTGATTGCTTTATTGCTTCAATATGTGTGCTTTTACTTAAAAGTTGTAAATACGGGCATTACTCATATCCCGGGCTAATATGCACCATTTGGCTAAATAGTTCATATCGCCTAAAATAGAAAGGCAACATCAATCTAATGACATCTTGCATTATGCTAAATCAGCCATAATCTACATGTTAGAATATTTTTGAAATTTTTATTCATGCATGATGCTTTCATATAAAAGAAAAATAAGCCAACAGTTGTATTTTTCCGCACTTATCCCCTTTAAAAGATCCCCCACTCGACATGGGTCATTTGACATAGAATGTAATCAAAATCCCCATAAATGCTTAGACGAGACCGATCTTTCGATCTGTCGAGGTGGCTGCCTGACACCTTTCTACTTTGTAATTTACTTTCAGACCATATGATCTCTGGTAAAGGAAGAATCAGGAGTCTTGATATGTACATGTTTTCTTGGTTCTTCGGAGAAAGCCTAAAACTCGGGTGGCGACTCCAGAAAAAGAATCACCCATCAAAATGCTCGAGAAACATCACCGTGCTTGTGCAACAAGAAAAACTAGGCACACCAATCCAAGGTGGTCGGGCAAGTTAACTGGTTGGATAGTCCATAGTAGGTGCCATTCGAACTTGTGTGACTAACATATAATCTAGGTTTTCTCCAAATTCAAATAACGACAATTTAAGAAAATTGAGCAATGTAACGACTGTAATCTGGACATATCCACATTATCCATAGTCTCAAGACAATAAAATTTAATTGCCTAATGACAGTACCACACTATTTAACAGCTTAACAACATAGATAAAAGTACAAGGGTATGCATGTGCAAGGTGTAGGTGAGGTTCGAGTGATGTTTTGGTCCACATGAAGGTGAGACCCTAACTGCTCGAAAGTCAGCCTCATCGATCAGTCAAGGCCCCTTCCTGGTCACGCTAAGATCTTGACTAGTCACCATAAGTTTATGTCTGAAAATAACATGACACACTGACCAATCACGCATAAACCCTGACTGGTCAAATCTTGATTCTGCTTGGTTATGGGTTTCTAGGTTCAGCCGATTAACTCTAAATTATCGCAATCCAAGGGTTGAAGGTTATTCTCCTACCTTGTAGCATACTTCGTTGGTAATCTGGTGAAAAACATCAGCGATTCGACATGGGTTTAGCTCTTGGCAGAAGCTCCTCTTGCTTTGTAGCCCCAATTCTCTTTCTAATCTCTTTCTCTCTCTCTCTCTCTGATGTTGAATTGGTGAGGAGGAGAATGGAGAATTTGTGCCCATTTATTGGGTTATCACCATCAAAACCTCCATAAACCACCATTAAAACCCCCTCTAGAGGCCATAAAACCCACCATCAAAGGCCATTGATGGTGAAGGAAAGTGTTCTAGTGTTGCTCGCCTCACAACATCGCGTGATCTCAACCGTCCAAACAACATACAACTAAGACTCAATTAATAATGAATATGTTAATAGTTGATTGAAATTTTTTTTGTTATTAAGTACAAATCGCGAGTTATTGCACTAATTGACCCATTTTATTTTCTAAATTGGAAATAGGTTGCATGTTCAAGTGAGTGAAATTTCCAATTTCTCCAATAGACTTATGAGTCATTTGCATAAATTCTTGGAGATAGTCCTCTAAAGACAACTGTTCTTGTTGTGGTGAAACTAATGAAAAGCTAGGCCAAGAAGCTTGAGGCAAATTAAAATAAGATTGGTTTGGATAAGACTAATTAGAAGGACAAAAAACTGGTAGGAATTTGATTAATCAACTAGAGGGGTTTGCCCAACTACATTTGTAAAAGAATAATTTTGTCGCCATGAGAAATTAGGGTGATTTCTCCAATTCAGATTATATGTCTCTAAGAAAGGACTCCTAAATGATTTTCCATAGTTATTGAGTGTATTTGCTTGTTCACCCCAATATTTAGAATATTCAACTATGGAAGGACACGTTTCAGTTGTATGGGCTAGCACAAAGAGAACGTATTTTGTTATGAACTTTGGTTAACAGAGTTCATAGCTCCACTTAGAGCTAAGGCTTCTAACCTACAAGTAATATTGTATAGCGTAGCTCTTATGTCTGAATGCTCTCTAACTTTATATAGATCTTCCTTTCCATATGAGCTAGATGGTTTGTCTATAGGATTAGACAAGTCCGATGGTTGGGAACTTCCTAATAATTCTTTATGAAATCTATAAGCAGTATCATCTCCAAGATGTAAAGAGCTTAAACCATTCATGTACTCTATTATATTGCAGTTTGACTTGGTCAAATCATTATAAAAATATTGGATGAGTCTCCAAGTTTTAAAACCATGATGGGGACACCTAAGAATAAGATCTTCAAATCTTTCCCAACTTTCATAACAAATTTCTTATTCCTCTTGGCAAGAATCGGATTTCTCTTCTTAAAGCATTTGTTTTGGATATTAGAAAGAATTTGGATAGAAATTTTTTTAAACAAGAATGCCATGATGTGATTTTATCGTGCTTTTGCCTTGTATTTTAAAGAGAATGGAAATAGACAGAGACAAACAAATTCATTAGAAATGTTTTTGAAATTTAATGGTAGAGCATATTCCAGTAAAATCTTTTACGTGCATATAAGATTCCTTATTGTCCATATCCGAATAAGTAGGCAACAATTGAAGTATTTGATGTTTAAGTTCAAAGTGTGTGGCAATAGTTGTGGGTAGCACTATACAAGATAGTGGTTAGTCAATGGTAATGGGTGAAAAAAAATCTCTAAGAGGCTATTTGTTTGGGCGGTAAGAAGGGTGAGATAGGAGATGAAATCTTAGGGCCCCACAAATCTGTTGTTTGGTGTGTTTATTGAACATGGAATTAAAAATTCGACGGGAGATTATATCCGCCATTGGAATAATAGGGGGAGGCTGGTATTCCAAATTCTCTCCATTAGAATAAGGTACCATCGAGAAAATTACCCTTATAATTCACAAAAATGCTAACCTCATTCAAGGATTTTAAACTTTTAGTTAAACCGTAACCCTAAATTACTTTGAACAATAATTTTTATTTTTATTTTTATTTTATCTTGAATAAAACGCTGAAAGGGAAAAAGAAAGTTTTAAAAAGACTTAAATAGAACACTGCAAATTTCTTTTTTGAATTATTTTTGTTTTTATTTTTTTGACTTTTTAGATTTCCCTAGTCAATAAAAATGGTTAATTTAAAAATCTAACACAAATCTAACAAAAAATTATAAAAGACAAAAGTCATATTTGATATTACTTATAAATTATTAACATTACTTGTAGGAGGGTGATTTTTCAATAACTTGTAAAGTTAATACCTCAATAATAACATGAAGGATATTCTCTCTCTTTTAACGCATATGATCTGTACGACAAGTAATAATCAAAGAACCCTTTATCGTTGTGGTAGAAAGCACTATGATTATTAACTCAGAATAATGATCACAAGAATCTCTTAGCGTGTAATCACTAAAAATTGTGTGTTTATGTGTACCTTTCACCACGGATGTGCATATTTATTTATAGACCATGTGACTTGATCAACCCCAATTCTCTTAGATCTCTAATTCTTCATTACAAATGAAGTAGAAGTGTCTTCTGATTGGCCACTAATGAGACAAATCCGGTTTGGACTATCTAGGGACTTACCTTATACCAATAGATTTTCATTCAATCTTAAGCTCCTCATTCTAAGCTAAATTGGCATTGGACTCCTCGTCCCTATCTGATTAGAATATGTCCCGAAATATTCGAGGTTCTGCTTTGTCTATAATACAAGACTGTTAATTGCCTTCCTCAGTTTGGCAAACATGCGAACTGCTTTCTCAGGTTGGTTACTCTTCCTCTGAGCTCGGCAACATGCATGTGCATGAGAGCATCTCAGTCTTGAACTCATTTAATCATTTAAAGAACAACTCAATAATTCATAGTTAAGTTTTACCTCCTTTAATGGTCCCTAGCTTTGTCTGCTCCTTTCTGATCTAACGGAGTAGGCAAAGCTACATGAATCCTCTTAAGCAGATATCTCCTTCTTGGATAAATATCCAAATTGTCACTTGGAATCTATACCGTTGCATTTAATGTGATTGACACCCGTTACAACGTTTTTCAAAATGATGCATCACGAACGCCTGTTGATCCAAACATCATTACTATCCTTTATTTCAAAAAGAAAAATTAACTTTCTCACACATTTACTTTCACTTTCTTTTACTCTCACCCTCACGTGGCTTCACCCTCTTTCTATTCTTCTTCTTCTCCATTCCACTGTCATTGCATCTCCAAAAACCCTTTGAGTTCCACTGTTTCATCTCTGTAAGTCCTTCTTTACACTATTATCCTTTTCCATTATCTGTTTATCCATATCCCCAAATCTTCCATGCATGGGATTTTTAAGCAAATTATGTCTACTCCGAAAAAAATAGCAAACTTTCATCAACATTAAGACATAATCAAACTAAGCAAACTCGACAACCTTCATGAGTGGTCACACGATGATACCATCCATATTCCCTTTATTACAATCACGGAGGGTGGAGTTCAATTCTTCCTTCACCATTTACTCCGTAGAATTTTGTTCTATTACAAACTCAATCCAATGCAAGACTCCATCAATACTTAAGAATTGTTTTGTCAATAGTTGCCCTTAAAGAAATCGCGGGAATCGATTTAGAAATTTGGGACATCTAGTATAACTACGATAAGGTGAAACCCCATACCGATGTATATTACCTCAAGAACTGACCTGGCCATGAATGGATAGTGACCCACCTCAATGACTTCAATCGCAGTAATGATGATGACTTCATGATCATCACTAACAATTGGGAATTTATCCCCAAAGAGCATGAAAATCAAAGATTGAGAGTTACCAGGAGATTTTGGAAAACTTTGTTTGTTCCTTATTTTTTCCTTTTTGTGTTCTTGATTGTGCCTCCTCAACTATTTTGGACTGTCTGTTTATTCTATTTTCTTGTATTGCAGTCGTCAACTGCAGCAAGGGCCGACAATTGGTAGCCACAAAGCCAGAATACTTGGGAAACATTTTGCCCGTGCTCTAGAAGTGCTCCTTCGTTATAATCCAAGCTACAGAGGATATATCAAGAATCGTGTCCCTACTGCTACTGTCACACCCCAAACTTCTAGGGTATGAAATAAGTAATGGAACAACGCAAACCAAAACTTAACATAAACATAACTCCAATGAATTGAAATAAATCCCTAATAATTGATAATCAACTATCAAATAATAAATAATCGATCCTAACTAATCTGAATATAAACTAATCAAAATAGGCCCACAATGTCCGAACAAATAAATAAACAAAGTTTAAAAACCTTGAACTGAATATCTAAATATAAATATTATCAAAAATATAAATTCTATCTAGCATGCTGAAACATCTTCATATACGAGGTCTAAGTCCTTGGATCCACATCATCACCTGTAAATTTTTAATTTACAAAAAATCATAAGCCAAAGCTTGAGTAGGAAGTCATATTAAAAACATTGACATATTGAATAAAGCATGCTTGCATTAATAATATAATATGCATAACGACAATATAAACGATCAACTAAACATCCACAACACTATCATGCTCTCATGCGACTCATGTATAATTTCGACGGTCTTGTACCATAGGCAGCTCACATCAGGAACCCTATCATAGAGTTCACGGGCTACCCCTACCGTTAGGTAATCTTTAAATCCGGTAGTTTCATGGCCTTTCATCGGAAGAATCGCAAAAACTCCTAATCGTGTTCATGGGCTGCTTCGACCGTCGGGCCATCTCCTACATGGTAGTTTTACAGTCTTTCACCGGAGGAATCACAAAGACTCCCATGTCGATTTTATGGGCTATCATACCGAAGGGGATATCCCTTAATTGAAATCCAATGTCTATGCATGCTCATATGTACCATTACAGGTCAAAACCAGACTCAAGCAGTAACTCTATGTGAAACAAAAGGCAAAAAATAGGCCGAGTGTATAAAAATCCAGATTCTATTTTTCAATAGGTTACTCGAATGGATAAAGGTATATTATCAGGTTCACCCTTAAATTCTAAAACGTTATAATTTATAAGTAGAGGCATTGGGTGAAATGTCAATAAAAACTACATTCTACAAGCTTTCAAATGATAAGTAATAGGTTAAAACGGAGTTCGGAACACATTTGTGTCGGTTCATAGTTGATTACCTTATTTTGAAACACCAAAACTGATTTTGCTCGAGTAAAAGTGAAATATGAAATATACATTTTTTTGAAACTCTATGTGTCTAGTTTCAAATAAGATAAACTGTGTGCAATTTCGATACTCGTACTAAAAGTTATGCTTGTTTTATCAAAGTGTGTCAGTGCAACCGGCACAAGCACGAATTTGCTGCAGCTCGATCACAAATTTTTGTAGAATTATATACATCGAATTAGGCTTCGAACTTTTAAACCAACATAGTAGAGACATAAACCAATAGTTAGTAAACGTTTTAGAAATTTTAGAGTTTTAGAACCACTTTAACGGAATTTTCCAAAATCAAATTATCACTGTGTTCTTTTTTTCAGATTCTGTTTTTTGTAAATAATTTTGTTTTGGCCTTTGTTTCTACAACTTAATTGTCCAAATCATCCCAAAATTCATACAAAATATGCATGACTCGATCACGTACCAAAATATATATATATATATATATATATATATATATATATATTACCAAATTAAACATGATCTACGCAATATCTCAATATAAATCTACATGAAATCCTAATTTATTTGAACAAAACGCAGTAAGCACTTGTATGAATGAAAATTCCTCGAATACTTCGTGTACTAGGTTGATTCTAGGCTCCATGCAAAGCTCTCAACGTCCTCTACAACTTCCTAGTAGACCTCGTCGCATGAATCCTCCGCCTAGGCACTCGTTCTCCCTTCTCAAGCTATTAGGGTCTAGAGATCTTCTTAGAAAAAAAGTTGCGTATTTTTAATATAAACTAATTTTAGGGTTTCCTAATCCTTTTATACTTATAATTGGGTTATTTACATTAACCCCCTCGAACTACCACAACCCTCGCATCAAGTCCCAACGTTTTAATCCATTACGATTAGGCCACTATTAAATATTAAACTCAAAGCTATGAATTTTAAAAATAATAAAAAGAAGAGGTCAAATCTCGGGTCCTCACAACTTTCCCCCCTTAGGAAATTTCGTCCCTGAAATTTGTTCTCCAAGTTAAGAATGACTCTCAACATATATCTTTATGGTCTCTCACAAACGAAAACACTATCCACTCTCCATACCTCAAAATACTAACTCCATAATCTCACACCACCAAGTCAAAGGTTAAGCTACGATCGTCCATCCCAACCTTACGAGACCTACAACACTACAAAAGGTCATCTCATTATCAATAGGTGTCACTACCTATCTGGCACAATCTGACAACTCTAATTCTAGATCTCAAATAAATACAAACTAATATCCCGAAAGAATACAACACAATTATATCAAAATGCTAGTACATATGCAATACCTAACATCTCCGATACAACCAACAAGTTCAATTTTATATTTTTGATATATTTTATTTAGATTAATAAATTATTTTTTTGATTGATTATCTTCAATTTTTACTCGTGTATATCTCTTTGCTTTTACTCCGTCTAAGTTTGTTGAACCTTTAGAAATAGTTATCTGATTTATTTTTTTATATTAGATATTATATTTTTATTCATTATTATCCTAATCGATAATTATTATAGTTTTTTTTATCTTTATTGAACTCTATCCCTTTGTAGTTTGAATCATAGTAGGACTCTAAATCATATATTTTTTTACTTGTACAACCCTTGCCCTTCCTAAAATCACTTTCTATTAATTTCAGTTTTTGTTGCGTGTCTCAAATATTCGCGAGGTATTTTGTGAGTTTGTGTGTGCCCTTTTTTTACTATTTTTTTCTGGCCGTACTCTCTCTCTACCCCCCTCTCTCTTTCTCTCTTTGACTTCTCTCCCCCCTTTGACTCTTTTCTCTCTAGCCATACGCCACCCCCCCCCCCACTCTTTTTATTTTTTTATTATTTTACTTACTATTTGTCTCCCTTGTTTTAATAATGTTTTCGTTTATTTATATTATAGTATTGTGTTATCGGATCTCGGTGCGGTGGTTGATTTCATGAATTTTTTAGTAGAGCTTTATTCATCGGATCGAGGTAGGAATTTCAGACCAAGCCCTACATATATATCTGATTTATAAGTAGATTTGGTTTGTGTCCGAAAGATTGTGTAGGGGATATGAGTCGAACATTTAATAATTAATTTTAGAGTAATTATGTGTATTTGATTGCGTGATTTAATCAAATTGAGAATTTAATAAATATTAGGTGTCAGATTGAGATTGGATATGTACCATAGGATACTAGATATTTATTATATGTGGCGATTCGTTAATTTAATGTAGTTTAGTTGTTCAATTAAAGGACTATTACTTGTTGAGACCGATTTGTATGCTAAGGCCCACGAATGTTGTATGTGACTTAGATTGATCGATGTTGATGATGTCGCATGATTTTAGTGATTTAATTTATGCTCGATGCATGTTTAATTGAAATCGCATGATGCAAGTTTATTATTGCATGTTGAGCATGACGGATGAGCATTGTGCATGCAAAGTTAATTGAACAGCAGGGTAAGATGATCTCATTTTTGCGATAATGAGTAATAACCAAAATGATTTGGAGTTGTGGTGGATTATGGGGGATTGCAAGACCCTTGAGTGTCACACCCTCAATTTTAAACATAATAAATTATACATTTACCATTTATAAAGACTCACAATCTCACCAAAATTCCCAAAAAGGTCAATTGCAATGAATTACAAAAGAGGTCGCTTCGACCAATGATCATTATCTCCAAAACCAAAAATGGAGTTAAGTAGTTTACATCATTTGAATTGAAATTAATAAAATACGAGTTACAATACATCTTTTCAAAAACAAAATATAAAAGATGTTGAGTAACTCCTCCAATGCAGCTTTCAAAAATATGCATGTCAATCCATACATGCCAAGCACTCTATACTATGATCACTCCAAGGTTGTACCTGAAAAGAAAGAAGGGTTGAGCTCAATAGCCCAGTAGGAAAGTCTACACATGTATTACATGCATACGACATGATATGATAAGTCATGCGAATATCAATATCTATACAAGAGAGAGGAAGTACGCAAAAACGGTAATGAGTCAAGATATGTGCATAAACAACTCACAATATGTCATAGTTTCTTAATTCATCAATTACAATTCCACGAGTCACGTATATCGTCAATTTGTTCTCGTTATGTGTCAAAGTGTCATTCTTGGCATTTTCTCGAATGGGACTAGTACACATCAGCCTAGCATCCCCGAACGATTCTAGTTCAAAATCATTTCTGGAACTCCCGAAAGAATTCCAGTTCAAAATCATTCCTGGCACTCCCGAAGGAATTCCAGTTCATGGCCCTGCCTAGCATTCCTAAAGGAGTCTAGTACGGTGTCACGTATGTCACGTGTCTCATAATGTTCGTGTCGTATCGTAAAAATATACACAAGTCATAAAGTTCATCATTTTCATCCAACAAGATCAATATCCATGTATGTCATGTGATTTATTTTCTTTGTTCTCAATAATGGCATAATACAATGGTTAACATGATCTAAAACAATAAATAGAAAGCCAACATTTTGTGCCCAAGAAAAGTAAGTTTTAGAGTTCATGGAGTTCCAATTCCAGTAGAAAAACACGCCGAAACAAGTGTTTAAGTATGACAAAACCATTGGGAAGTTTTAAGGTTCAAGACACCAGTGTGTCCAAAAATAAGGCACCGATGCTTAGTCCAAAATCTGAGAGTTAGGAACAAAGAAAAAAAGGAGGCACCGGTGCCATGCACCAAAACTGAGATATAGAGAGCAATTGATACCGGTGCTACCAAAAACAAGGCACCGGTGCCTCGGGCACGAACAAGGCCATTTTTCAACAAATTTCGACTATGGACTTAGGGCTTCTCAACTCAACTTCAAGGCATCAAATGGCAACAAAATCAAGTTTTATACACGTAATAAGTGTGAGAAATTGCTACCTCAACTTCCGGACTCAAGAATCAAAACTCTAACTTCAAGCCCTAGCTTCCAAATGTTGTAAAATGTCAAATACACCTCCTCCAAGCGAATGGTTACAAACCACCACTGGATATCAACAAAGGGTGAGGGAAATACATAGGATCTAGAAGGAATCAAAATTTGGAGCAAGTTTCGGATGAAGGATTTTGGGAGAGAGCTCAACCGTATGAGAGAAGGAGACGAGATGGGTTTGTATTTAGACAAAATGGGTTTGTCTAATACAAACCAAATTCAATACCCAAAAACTACACTTACACCCCTTAAGTATGTCACATGCTACCACAAGCCCCCAAAGTTACCATATTATATCACATTGACCCCAAATCATGTTATTACACCAATTTTACATATCCCACATTAATTATGCTCATTAACCTGTATATTAATATCAAAATTTTCTGGGTCTTTACATCCTCCCCTCCTTAGAGGAACTTCATCTTCGAAATTATATACACATATCAACACAAGTTATGCATCAACAATGCCAAAGCAAAATACAATAATCATGACTCAACAAGTCCATGAAATTAGCTAAGCGTATTAACATGCTATATGCATTGACAATGCCAAATCAAAATATCACAAGGTAATGACTATTAAGTCCACAATGATCAAGTTCCAACAAGTTACACAATCAAGTCGTAAACAGATGAGGGTATTTCGCCCTAACTTCATCTTTTTGTTCCCAAGTCGACTCTTGCTTGACTTGGTTGCTCCACAACACTCGCACTAACGGTATCGTCTTGCCTCGTAATACTTGCTTGTGTGAATCCATCACCCGTATCGGTTTCTCTCCATAAGACGCATCGGCCTCTAGCTCTAATTCGGACCACTCAAGGACATGCGATGGATCCGGTTCGTATTTCTTCAACATGGAAACATGAAAAACATCATGAATGCCCGATAACCTTGGCGGTAGTGCCAATCGATACGCTACTTCCCCAATCCGCTCTATGATGTCAAACGGCCCAATATAACGCGGTGAAAGCTTACCCTTCCGCCCAAAACGTGACAAACCCCCTCGTGGTGACACTTTCAAAAACACATGGTTTCCCACCTCGAATGACAAAGGGCGACGACGACGATCAGCATAACTCTTCTCTCTATTCTGCACGGTAAGCAACCTTGATGGATCACCTTAATCTATTTGGTTGTCTCCTCTTGTGCTGCCAAAAGTCGTTGGCGAATCGTTCTCGTACTCTCGGTGGTCTCCCTAATCAAGTCCGGTCCAACTAGAATTGTCTCTCCTAATTCTGTCCAACACACAGGAGATCTACACAGTCTCCCATACAAGGCCTCGTAAGGTGCCATCTCGATACTAGATTGACAACTATTTTTGTACGCAAACTCGACAAGCTGCAAATGGTCCTCCCAACCACCATGAAAATCCAAAACACAAGCCCGAAGTATATCTTCCATAATTTGAATTGTTCGTTCGGATTGCCCATCTGTCTAAGGGTGATATGCGGTGCTAAACAATAAGTTCGTGCCAAGCGCTGCTTGCAAACTCTGCCAAAAATGAGCGGTAAATCGCGGATCTCTATCTGACACAATGGAGACAGAAATCTCATGAAGATGAATGATCTTGCGAATATACAAACGACTAAGCTTCTCTACTGAATCGGTCACCTAAATAGGTAAGAAATGAGCAGTCTTCGTCAAACGATCAACAATCACCCAAATGGCATCATGTCCCCTCCATGATTTTGGTAGACCCGAAACAAAGTCCCTAATAATATTCTCTCATTTTCACTCAGCTACAGATAAAGATTGCAACTCCCCAGCAGGTTGTTGATGCTCGGCCTTCACTTGCTAACATGTAAGACACCTTGCACGAAATTTACCACATCCCATTTCATTCCAGGCCACCGAAACTGTCTATGGAGGTCATGGTACATCTTCATTCCCCCTAGATGAACAGCCAATGGAGAGTGATGAAACTCCCATAAAATATCTTCCTGACATGAAATAGGTACAAATAGCTTCCCTCGATAACGTAAACTCTGATCGGCATGAATCATCCATCCGTCTTGCATGTTGCCACTAAAGAACTTCTTGTGTAACTCGTTCGTTTCCTCATCGTGCTGTTGGGCATCACCCACTCCAGTTGATAAAGTTGAATGCACTGTGAAATTGCATAAAGTCATTCCTTCCCGAATTTTCCCAAAACACATCACATAAGGCCCCAAATCTTGAATCATCTTCCACTCATGGATTGCCAAACTCACTAGATGCATCGGTTTCCTACTTAAAGCATCCGCCACTAAGTTAGCCTTGCCCAGATGAAATTGCAACTCAAAGTCGTAATCTTCAATGTGTTCCATCCAACGGCGTTGTCATAAATTTAGCTCTTTCTGCGAGAACAAGTACTTCAAGCTCTTGTGGTTGGAAAATACCTCAAACTTCTCACCGTACAAGTAGTGTCGCCAGATCTTCAAGGTAAAAACAACGACTGCAAGCTCCAAGTCGTGCGTCGGATAATTTCTTTCGTTAACCTTCAACTGTCATGATCCATACGCTACCACTCATCCCGTCTGCATCAAAATGCATCCAAGTCCTTCCCTTGAGGCATCACAATAAACTGAGTAACCAACTCCCCTTTCTGGAACGATCAAAACTGGTGCGCTAGTCAAACGCTTCTTCAACTCCTCAAAAGCAACCTCGCAAGTGTCATCCCATATAAAATGTGTCCCTTGCATGTCAAACGCATCATCGGAGCAGCCAAACGAGAAAAGTCAAGGACAAAACGATGACAGTACGCGGCTAACCCCAAGAAACTATGAATATCAAAAACACTCTTCGGTCGTGGCCAACTCATAATAGATTTCATCTTTCCCGGATCAACGGACACACTACTCTGCGACACAACGTGCCCTAAAAACTTCACCTTGGATAACCAAAACTCACACTTACTAAGTTTAGCATAAAGACAATGCTCCTTTAAAAGTTCTAGTACAACGGCAAGATGAGACTAGTGCTCTTCCTCCGTAGGCGAGTAATTCAGAATGTCATCAACAAAGACTACCATAAACCGATCAAGGTACTTATGAAAAATACGATTCATGAGATCCATGAATGTAGCCGGCGCGTTCGTTAACCCAAAAGGCATAATCAAGAACTTGTAATGTCCATAGCGCATACGAAAAGCAGTCTTGGCAATGTCTTCCTTTCGAACCCTCAATTAGTGATAGCCCGATCTCAAATCAATTTTTGAAAAGCAGGTCGCACCTCGAAGTTGGTCAAATAAATCGTCAATCCTAGGCATCGGATACTTGTTCATCACGGTAACACGATTAAGCTTACGATAGTCGATGCAGAATCGTAATAATCCATCCTTCTTCTGCGCAAACAAGGCTGGCGCTTCCCACGGTGATCGATAAGGTGACATAGAAATCGGAGCGGTACCGGGAAGTAAATCTATCGTGAATTCAACCTCTCTCTCGGGAGGTAAACCAGGCAACTCGGTTGGAAACACAACCGAAAAATCACAGACCACCAAAGGTAACTCTCCACGTGTGGACACATCCTCATCCAAACTCAAACTCGCCAACAAAGCATAAATAGACTCTCACTCTTGAGATCCCCATAAATAAGGCTCCAACGGTTCTCGACATTCTCCAAGAAAGTTAAAACAATCCCCTTCAGGTGAACAAATGTGGACTCAGCATTTAAAATAATCAATGGTGGCATGAAAAGTAGATAACCAATCCATACCCAGAATAACATCAAATCCCGACATGTCCAAAATGATGAAGTCAAAGGTGAAATGATGGTCAAGAATGACAAGCTCACAAGCTCTAAAAATATGGCAAAATGGAGACCTACCTCCAAGAGGAGTCTCAACAAACAAAGGTGACTCAAGAATGTCGGTCTCTAGCACAAAGGCACACACAAATGACGCAGCAATGAAAGTGTAAGAACCCGCATAAAAATTAAACTAAAGAATAGTAAAAGAAAAGTAAATTAAATGTAGTTTTTAATAAGGGTTGGGTGTGATGAGTAATATAGGGTGTATATAGAGTATTGGGTGGGGCAATTTTTCAAAAAAAATTAAAAAGAAAACATCACTCCCTCTTCTCTCTCTCTGCCCGAACTCCTCTCTCTCTCTCTTCTCCTCCATTTTTTCTTCACTCAAGC
>JABCMJ010005805.1:0-15932 GCA_014822125.1 Arbutus unedo
TTTAATTTTAAATACAAGAATATTTTCAAGAAAGTGTTTTGGGGACTGTAGCGCTCATCACAATTGATTCATTTGGATTGTGACTCTTTATGAGTGCTTGATATTATCCCATTTCAACCAAACTTCTTAGCATTACTCAATTTGGATCCTTCTACTTTTTTGGATATGGAAGATCTTGATGTGCACGCTCTACAATGTATATCAAGATGTGTTGCGTGTCAAAATAATATTATTTTAGTTGCTAAAAAACTTCTCAAAAATGAACCAAAAATTACCCAACTGTTTGGGCAGATTTTGGAAAGAAAAAATTATATTATTTTGACGCGTAACATATTATGTTATGCACAGTGCGCAACAGATATCCTGTCCATTTTTTGGGTAATGGTTTGTGAGTTGGGCCATCATAAATAAAAAAAATACAACTTCTTGTCTCATTTCCTTGCTCATATATGAGTGGATGTACTCCCAATTGAGATCTTCACATTTAATGGGCTTTAATATGACATAAAATGGGAACCATTATAATTTTATTTAATGACTCGAGTGTTTATTTGGTATGATTTGACGTATTTATTTTTGGTGTTTAAGAGGAGTTTGATCGTACATTAACTAAGGTTTAGTTGAATCATATTTGATCGTTTATTTATTTAATAATAAATACGTTTTATTTAAATGAATATTCGATTGACATCATTCTTTACTAGGCGAAAAAAACTCGAAGATTTATAAAATTTATGGCTTAGATTTGTCAAATGAGAATCGTGTATGTTTTATTTTATATCACATGAGGAATCATCGCATGAGAGAATCTTAATTTGATCTGTTCTGTGTGAGAGATGTAAGAGACAAAATTTGATTGAGAGAGGGGGTGAATGCTTAAGTTATAAATTGCGGCAATAGCGTAAAATACAACTTCCGAATCCCGCTTCAGGCTCCTACACATAAGTCCGATGATCGGAAGGTGGTTGTCCGATCATGAACTCTCCGACGATCAAGTTAGAACAATATAGGAGTGTAGAAACTGTACGTAGGCTGATAATCAAATAATTGTGTACCTCGCCTTGTGGTTGAAGAAGAATATTTAGCACTTTGGATCTAGGAACATTTTGTGGCGGCTTGGCCACCACTATTAGCGCCCGGGTTTCTTTTTAGGAGAATTCCCCCTTGATCTCATTCACAATTGCAAGGTTGCGAAGCGATCTGGGGCGTCGCCCCTCGGATTGCCTGAGTGATGAAGTAGGTTGGACGAACAATACCTCCCTTACCCTGTGTATGCTGCCCTGTCTCGAACAGATCTGGATATAGACTGATTGACTAGTAACGTGCCTACTCGGTCGATTGGATGCGCCCAAGTCTAAAAGGCTCTACTCTATAAATAGCTCTTGCCAATTGCAGATCGATCCTAAATCTAAATTGAACTCATCAATAGTATTTATGGATATCGATATAAAAAATGTTATGAAAGCAAATAATTTTAAAAACTCAATGCCTTATATGGGTTCATAACTTCACCTTTTTTTCCTCATAAAAAATAAAATAAAATAAAAGAACTTTTCACTTTTACATTTGTTTTGATAAATAATAAAAAACAACATAATGGGAATTGCCCACCTAAAATACCAACTTGCTTAACTGTGAAATTTTATTGATTTTAGTGCTTTTTTTATAAGAAAGGATCATGATCTAATATTATTAACAGTAAATTTTGCATTGATGATTTTTCTTCTTAATTTTCAATTGATGATTTTTTAGGTAATTACAAATAAATTGAGACTAAAACTATTTCCTTCTATATTTTGTGATTTATTTTTAAGTTGTGAAACTTTATTTTATATGTTCAATATATTTTTTATTAAAAATATTATTTGAGAAATATACATTACTTTTTAACGATAACTCCAAAATGGTACGTTTGAACACACAGATATCGGTACGTACCATATCAGAAATAAAAAACGCTATGTACGCTTGTCGGTACGAAATTAATAACTTTATTTGCATCTACCAAGCGATGTACAACCCTCGACCACTTATCCGAATATCTATCGAAATTTTCTCCCGAATGTTCGTCTCACAGCTATTACCACAACTTGACTATTGTCACACTCCTTGGATGGTAAAGTGGGAAAATGCTATACTTTCTATGCATTGTGATTTTGTTCCCACTTGATCTTCCCTCATTTATTCTTCAAACTTGACAGAATTTTCTTTTGGCTTCTTTTATTTCTTTTGTTCCCATTTGCTTTTTTCTAACTCCATCTTTTTCTACCACTTTCATGTGATGATATATCTTAAGGCTCCATTTGCCTTTTAACTTATTTATATTAATTATTTTTTGTCTTTATTCAAAAAAAATTGTAGTTGTTATTTTTTCATCAATTTTGTTGATTATTGATTTGTCTCGATGAAAAAAATTTAAAAAGTAAAAAATTATATCCAAAAACTAAAAAAACCCACTAAAGACGAAAAATAAGTAAAAAAAGACCTTGTGTTGTCTTATTTGTTTATCTTTTCTAATTTTTTTTAGTTTTTAAAAATAATTTTATACTTTTTTGAAATCTCTTGTCAAGACGAGCCCATAACCATCAAAAAATTGACGTAAAATAAAAAAGTACAAAAATAATTCAATAATTACTACAGTCAAAATCAGACAATAGCTCGCTCCTCTCTAATTGACAGAAGAACTGCAGGTGTTCAGTTTTGGGAAGTTATTGCTCTTCTCGATCATACTTTAATAATTCAAACTATTCATATCGTAGATCTTGTCAAGAATCTTGACCATATAAAAGATTACGTTTGATCAGTTATCACTTAATATATGATCGGAATAAATTTATATTAAAAAATCAGTACTGGATTAGAATGAATTTATGTCAAGATAAATGTGTTCAATGGTGTTTTAAACAACACCCGATCGACATAATTTTATACTTGGCTAAGAATCAGAACGAGATTTACATTATGAACAATTTGTATCATTAAAATGAGTTTAAGATTGAAAATTCAAGACTGGACCTTTTCCAATTTTTTGGTCGAGAGGAGCCAACTTTCATTAATTTAAATGGTGGATTTACCCTAGCTTCTTGCATAATTAAACTACTGTTTTTAACTTTCATAAGTTTTTTTTATCAAATAAACACATGTGGAAAAATATTTTTCTTTTTCCTTCACTTTAGTCCACTGAAATTTTCTCAAGAATAATTTTCCTACGTCAATTTTTCAACAATTAAACAGAGCCTTAGATTTACTTTCTCTCAAAACATGTTCTAGCAAAAATACTAAATTTTGCATGAATCTTACTTTTACACTATTTCGTTATGCAATTAAACTATTGGTTTTTGACTTTTTGATAAACTTCTTTTTTCAAATAAACATATTAAGAAATGCACGTTTCATTTTACTTCACTAAAATTTTATCAGGTACAATTTTTTTACATCAATCTCTTAACAAATAAACGAAATCTATGTTGACGATGAAATTAATTCTTGAATTAAGTTATCTTTTCAAGGCAGATACAGAGTCATCAAAACAAAGGGTAAATGGGGGATTTTGCAATATATATAAATATCCACTTTTTCTAGAAGCTTACATATTATAAAGGTGGGAAAGGAAAGTAACACCTAAGAAAGAAAGGATTAACGGACGACCCGGGAATGGACTTTATTACTCGTCTAGTCAGTCTTTTGAAAAGGACAAATTAGTTAGGTTTTGGCACCTTCCCACCCCCTACATTTTCAGTGTTTATGGGCTTTAGTTTTATTTATGATCTAAATCGTACATTTTTTACAGATTGTCGAGAACATCAGGTGCATCGTGTTGTTGCATATTATATGGAGTGACGGCATGGGCAGAATTATGATTCAACGTGTTGGGGGAGGAAGAGGCGAGATTTTTTTTTTGGAAAAGGGAGGGTGCTGAATTTAATTTGGGGGGCCAAATGTATTTTTTTATAATTTTTAAAATTTATACCTAGTTCCCTTTTTCTTTTTGTTAAATTTTTGGGGGTGGGTCTCCCGTGGTCTCCATATAGTTCCTCTCCTAAGTGGTGTTCTGAGTGGCGTTCACATGATACCCCATGATCAATAAAAATTCTGAGAAAAATAGTTTATCAGTAAACTAAGGTTTACCGCATAGCACTGCGATATCTTCATATCTCTTTTGCTTTGTCAAACTCTTTTCAATACTTTAATCTGTCAAAATTTTATTCTTAGTTGTTCGTTTATTTTGATGGTGACACCCTAAGTTAAAATTCTGGATCCATCATTGATTGTATGATAGGTTTTCGGAACATATTATTTGAAAAAAACAAGTGCAACACTAGCTAGATTGTATCTTATTCTTCTCAACATAAATGTGTACCAAAAACATAGCAAATGATATCCGATTTATATTATTTTCATTGTATTTGATGATTTCTGACGAGCTATAAAAAATAAATAATTCTAATCATTAAAATAGATCGGAAAGAAAGTAAAAATACTATAATTGGACATTTTAGTCCCTTTTTAGTGGCCATAGAGGATCCATCTCCAATTAGTTAGTCAATATGTTTTGATATAGGATGATTTAAATTTGAAAGCAGACCCCCTGGCCCCTACCTGCCCTTGACTTTCTATTATCAAGATTTCTTGCACCTTGATGATGATGTTGACAATCAATATTTATGTTTGTTTCAAGGAAAAACATATATTAAATGACTGAGATTTTTTTTTTGGATCTCAACTAATAACCCGTGAAGTAGTGTAATTTTTTGTAGTGCGCGTGTAATATAGATAAAATATCACATTTTTATCTGTTACCTTTGAAACTACATCATTTGATTGACCACACGAAACATTAAAAAAATACGTGAAGTCAAAACGACGCTGTCTCAAGGATAAAGTGGATAAAACTACGTTACTTTGTCTCCACTACATATACTGCACTATAATCCCAAATCCATGAAATAAATATTTAATTTAAGCATATTTTTTGAAAAGAAATATAAAGATTCATACTTCCGAATTTTCTCTATTTTTTATCTTTAACTATTTTTGATGTTATGATGAACATTACTGACTTTTTGAATTGACTAATTTATTTTAGTTCAAATTCAAAGAATAAAATTTTAAAAAAATAGCAAAGTTAGATCAAATGGTTTAATTTTGACTAGTGGGAGGCCAAATTCGAAGAACAAGTCAAGTTCTCTCTATACCTCTATTTTGAATATATATATTTTTTGATTATTCATAATTCTTATATTGATGATCCAAACGAACAGATAATTTAGTACATCTCACCGAAAATAATATTGTCCCCAGTAAATGCGTCTTATTGATTATTGAAAGATACATAATTATTAAATAAAAATTGCTTAAACTTATGATTGTACTAATTCTCTTCTAGTTTTAGAAAATAACATATAGAATATTCATGTATCTTTTAATATTCGATCAAATTAATTTTTCTTATTTAATGTACCAAATTAACATATTTGATTATAACCTTGACCTCGATATTGAAACCCTCTAGTGAAGTAAAGTAGGAGAGATTGACCTAATGGGTAATAAATGAGTGGTAATCCTAGTGTGCTATGACTAAGCAAAAAAAAAATTGATCTAATTTTTCTTTTGATTTATTTTTGAATTTTTTATTTTGCATTATTTTTTTACAAATTATTAATTAGTCTCAACAAAAATTTCAAAAAAGACAAAAATAATAATCTAAATTTTAGAAAAACTTAATAAAGACAAAATAATAAAAAAAATTGTTTGTTCTAAATTATTTTTTTCTTTAGAAAATTATTTTTAACTTTTGAATATATATTTTACTCTTAAATTTTTCTTGTCAAAATAAATTAATAATTCATAAAAATTAATGCAAAAATAATAAACTAAGAAATTTGTAAAATAAAGAAAAGGGGAAATTATCAAAAGATAGTGTTGACCAAAAGTAATTATCAGAATAATTGTCCCCAATCTGCAGATTCCAAACAAACGGTGGAAACGACGTAATGACAGAAACATAGACGTCATGCCATAATCAGACTATTTTATCCCTGGAGTTATTGAGGATGGGACCAAAATTTTAAATATCGAATCGACTTGAGAATTGATTTTTTTATTAGTATAGTACGAATAGTACTGAGTACCATATCGAATTTATCGCAGCTATATATATATATATATATATATATATATATATATATAAACCACAGAGAAAGTGCCAAAAAAATTAATTTCTTTTTTGCAACTCTAAAAAAAAAAGGGTAATGACCGGTATTTAGAATGATACAGTATTAGATGCACATGGTACTATTTTTATGCCAAAATGGCATGTACCTGACCGATACCGTACGGTATTGATAATCTTGGTTGTGACACTTCGTCCTATATCGAAAGTCTACATGAGTGATTTTGAGTATATAATGAGCCATATATGCTATTACTAGTAATTTAAGCTTAAATATTTTGGATCATATAATTAAACTCTAATAAGTTATTGGGTCAATGGTATATATGGGCCGTTAAAGAAGTGCAAGTCAATAGCCATGTGAGAGTAAGCTTTTGTGTGGGAGGTTCAAGTTAGGCCCCACCAAGGAGCAAGTTGCCTTTAAGACATTGATATGAATGACATAACCTATAAATGGTGCTTACAGTTATTGAGGTGCAAGTCAATCATCTTGAGGGAGCAAGTCATTGTGTGGGAATGTACAAGTTAGGTTACCCTAAGGAGCAAGTTGTCCTTGAGAACGAGTGAAGTAAATGACACGATTGCTTAATGGTGTCCCTTGGAGTTATTATAGTGCAAGCCAATCACGTTGGGAGAGCAAGTCATTGCGTGGAAAAGTGCAAGTAAGGGTACACCAAGGAGCAAGTCACCCATAAGAGCGACCGATGTGCATGACATGATCTTTTAATAGTGCTCCTTAGAGTTATTGAGGTGTAAGTCAATGACCATTGAAGAGCAAGTTATTATTTGGGAATGTAAAAGTTAAGCAACGTCAAGGAACAAGTCACCCTTGAGAAGACGCTAATGGGAATGACATGATTTCTCAATGTGCCCTTTGAAGTTATTGAGGTGCGCCAAGTAAATGATTTTGGATCAGCAAGTCATTGTGTGAATTCTCCTAATCTAATTCTCCCAATTAGATTACGTGGAGTGATAAATGGTACTAGTTTATAACTTATTTATTAGAATTGTTGTTCACACTAAATTAAAATGGATATGCAAGTAATCGGGTATTCATTTTGTTTAGAAATTGCAGAAAGCAAAGAAAATTACGAAAGAAATTGTAGAAAGTAAAGAAAATTGGAAAATTATTTTTGTAAGTATTCACTTATTATGCAGAGTAGTGTCAGGTGTGTTTAGATTTTTAGTTATATTGTTAATGCAGAACACTTGCGGGTGTGGTTAGGTTTGTAGTTACGTTGTTAATGCAGAGCACTGACGGATGTGGTTAGATTTTTAGTTATGTTCTTAATGCAGAACACTGACATGTATGCTTAGATTTTTAGTTATATTCTTAATGCATTTTAAAATAATGGCTCTTACAAATTATAATCTTATTCTTTTAGGTTTAAATTAAAATGGAACATCAAGAAAAAAAAGAGAAGACAAACTCTTTTGTTATTCTTTAGACCAAGAGTGAATATATCAGAAAATGAAGCATGTTAAAATTACTCTTTGTAACAAGATGGAGGACGACTTCTTTGCGAATTCTATGATTATCTTTATTGAAAGAGAACTTGTTGAAAATATCGACTCAAATTCGATAATAAATAATTTATAATATCTAAAATACCATGTGACACAATTTCAGTAAATTTTTTTCGATAACCGAGATATTTGAACGGTTTGGAACTAAATTGTAGTATTGCTTGGGAAGTCTCCACCTATTTATCTTAGGTTTTTTGCACTCTTCATTTGTTTATTTTTAAACATTTATATTTTTTATACAAGTTTGCTAAATATTAATTATAATTTTCGTTGGTGTGTGTGTCTCTCTGTATGTTTTTTGATTGGCGAATATATATTATAATTTGTTAAATTTTAAATTAGTCTAAATAGATTAGATTTCTAATTCTGTCCTTGTGTTGACAAATGTAATTCAGATAACTCCAAAGAACAAGTCACTTATGAGAGATGCTGATATGAATGGTAGGACTCAAAAGTTCTTGGTGAACGCTAGCCATGTTTTCATAAATATTTTAGGTAGTTATTATCTATTCAACAATTTCTAAATTGACTATCATGCATTGATAATTAATTTTGGTCAAGATTACTGTTTGTTAATTTTTCCTGAAGAAATTAATTAGGTCGAATTGGCCTAAGGTGGAGACGTGCTACTGCGACGGGAGCTCCATCTCCGGAAAACGAAATCAACGGCGTTATATTCTAACTAGTACCTAATTAGTGGACTTCTGCGATACATCAACGAGTCGAATGTAGGCTGTCGTTTGTCAAATTGACAGTCGGTGTACCATTAACATCTACCGGCACGTGTTGTTAACACCGTACACCTTTAACTACGGCAGGATCTGCTACTTCTCTGTTTCATAGTATAAAACTCAGTTCACCATAAAACCCCTCTCTCTCTCTCTGTTTGGGTTGTTTGAGGACAGGAGAATCAATCTCTCCCTCTCTCTCATGGAATTTTGCTGAAGAAAAAGAGGAGACCAACCTCTCTCTCTCTCTAAAGGGGCTTTTCTCTCTCTCCTCTTTTCCCCTGGTATGTCAGACGACGAACTATTCCTCCTCTTGACTTGGCATTCTTTACTTTTGTAGAGATGCATGTGTGTTGTCAGAATTGTTGTTGAAATTAGACTTGGGATTTCCAAGGGAAAGATCTTTTGGCCAGATGTTTTTTTCTCAGATCTGTTTGTTCTTCTGAGTATTTGGATCTTTGATGATAAGAGAATTCTGATTTCTTGTTCTTTAATTTTCTGTTTGGTTGCTGAGAAACGATTGGAAAGTTAGAAGGAAATTTAATTATCTTCACAGAATCGATCAGTTTGGGAAGCTATAGCTTAGCTTCGAAGGTTCACCTACCTGACTTGTGAAGTGATTTCCTAATTTTTTAATTTACAGTTAAAAAAATTAAGGTTCTAGGTTTTCTTGTCCTGGTCTTTCTCATCAACCAAACGGTATGCCGATATAATAATGTGTTTTCTTGGAAGTTTGTTTTACTGTTCTATTATAAAATTAGTCTGTCTTTTAGTCGATGGTGGGTTGCTGAATTGGCCGGCCATGCATTTGATGCGATAGCCTTTTTGAAATTAATTGCGGAATAATTACTTAAATGCTGTCTACCTGAAAAATTAATTGAGAGTCTGTACTGTGGTGGTTGGTGATGGAAAATAATTAGTTTCACATGATTTATGATCTGATTCTCTGAAAACCAGAAGGTCGCTTGTTCCAGATTGGGGTGCTAGATGGGGTCCACTTTTGGGTTACATTAATTAGTTTTGCTCTTTTTTTATTGTAACTTGGAAACAATGATCAATTGATAGGTAAATTCATTGATGATCTCCACTTTTCTTGAAATTTACTTTACTTAGCAGACAATTTGTTAGCAGTCAAAATTTTGGAGGGGATACGAGGGATATAATAAGAGGGAATAAGGGATGGATACAGTAGAAAAGGGGATTAATTTTGAAGGGGAAATTAATAGTTACTTGGTTTGCTTACTTTTTATAACAAGGGGGACATGTATATGATTAGTTTGTTTTGTAGTTGATGGAGGTGGATATGAGTGGGTGGATGATGTAGAATTGTGGCAAATTTCAATTTTGCTTTAACTTTTGCAGTCACCAAGAACTTTTCAATGGTAAAAATAGAATTCTCAAACTCGGATAACATTTGGATTTGGGTATAGACCGGGCATATTTAATCTCCCTTGGAGGGAATATACTAATCTGCCGGGCAACATATTAGGGGTCTAAAGAACAAAACAACCACTGGATATATTCACACCGGAATTGTTATATCCAAGTCCACGTTATATCCGGAGCATTTGACCACTAATAAACAGCCCCTAGGAACAACAGTTTTCTAGGTAGTTTTCCTGTATGTGATTTCAACATTGCTTGTCAATGATTTGAGTGTTGGTTTTTCATTGTCTTGCCTATTCTATTTGATTTTGTTTGTTGTCAAGTTGGGTATTATTTCGTTTTTCTATTGCCCTCTTCTTCTTCTTGTTGGTTGCTGTGCTTTTTTTTAACAAAAGAAGCCCAAGCTATTTTGGGTTCTTGCCCTCGAAAATGTTTATTGAGTTTTTCCGTTATTGGAATCTAGTCCGACACACTATGTGAAGTGACCAACTGGTTTCTGACGTTGGCATAGTTTTTTGTTTTTGAAATAGAGATGGGATGAGATTGGCTTCCTCATATGAAATCCATGGTTGTTCAACTTCTACTCATAATTATCTTCGGGCTCCTGGGGTGCACAAAAATATATATCTTTTGCTGTTTGGCAAACTGAGAACCCATTCAGTAGTATTAGTAGTAGAAGATTTTACTTGCTAGTCACTCTCCTTACTGTATTCTGTAGTTGTTTGACTTACACAAACTAAAATGCCGCCCAATCGGGATGTATATCGTAGCTTGAATCGATCTCATTCTATGGAGGACTTGACTATAAAATCATGTTTTGTGCAGTTATAGGTTGTGCTCAACTGCTGGATTGTGGAAGCTCTCACCATGTTTCGTCGTTGGACTAATAGTTCTCATCGTGATCAGGAGAAGGATGATCAGCCCGAGTCCAAGGTATGCAGTTCCAGAACATGTGGAAAATCTGCATAGTAATAAAAGGATGTTAGTATATACAGACAGGGTTTTTCCACTTCCCTGGCAATCATGTCGATATCATCATTGTTTTACTCCACAGGTCTCGATTCACAGGCAATCATGCCGATAGCTTTTCCTATAATGTTTTACTTCAAGGCTTAATTGGCAATGAGACTACATTTGCCTGCTTCTCGTATTTTACTTCCTAATACTTGCTATTTAAGCTGAGAAAGTCCACTTCAGATGGCATTCGTACTAATTTTTGCATAAATGATGGCTATGAATACAGGTCAATGAGCTTAGGGCGGCTCTTGGACCACTATCTGGACATGACTTAAAGTATTGCTCTGATGATTGTTTGATGAGATACTTGGATGCCCGGAACTGGAATGTGGATAAATCAAAGAAAATGTTGCAGGAGACACTCAAGTGGAGATCAACCTATAAGCCTGAAGAAATTCGTTGGGTAAGGCGGGCCAAAGTTTCCTCATCTTGATTATATTTATGTGACAGGAAGTTTTCTGGATGAAGGTCATTGTCTAGAACTAAAAAGGGTTACTGAATGGGAGTGTATGAAATCAGGAGGGTCATGACGAACAATTATCGTTCTTTTGTGTTTTTTCTTCAGAATTTTATATGAATTATTCATCTGGATTAAAACTAACTTCCAGCAAAATAGCCACAAAGTTGCTTCCCTCAAACTCAAAGCTGCCTTCTCTAACTTATAGTAATTTCTTTTTGTCGTATTATCCTATGCTTTTTGGAAAACGTTACTTCCTCTAGGTAATATGTCTAATCTTTGTCTTTTATCAGCATGAAGTTTCAGTAGAAGGTGAGACAGGAAAAGTGTTTAGAGCGAATTTTCATGACCGCCACGGTAGGACTGTTCTGATATTGAAACCTGCATTGCAGGTAAAGTACTCTTACTTCTATTACAGTCACCAGAGATGCAGAATCCTCTAGGCTGTGTATGGATCATGGATTTGTGGAGAGATTTACCAAGAGAAAGCAAAATTATCATGAAACAAAATTATACAAGTTATTTGTCCAGTTCAATATCTTATTATGTTTGCCTCCACAATCCATGATCCATAATGCCTTGGTGTTGTTTTTCAAGATTAATTCATGCTACTTTATATCTTGCAGAATACGACATCGATGGACAATCAGATCCGACATTTGGTTTATCTCATGGAGAATGCAATCCTTAATCTTCCTGAAGGTCAAGAACAAATGGCATGGTTAATCGACTTCACTGGGTGGTCTCTAAGCACCAGTGTGCCTATCAAAAGTGCTCGAGATAGTATAAATATTCTGCAGAACCACTACCCCGAGAGGCTAGGTGTATCATTTCTCTACAATCCACCCAGAATATTTGAAGGATTTTGGAAGGTTTGTTTTCGTACTTTTTTGAAGTTTTCTTGATCTCGTATGATATCATGGCCCGCTTGTTTGACAGAACAAATATTGATTTGACGTGTAAACCCATAGTTCGTGTAATCCCATCAGATAAGGCTAATATTTGGTTTGATGGAATCTATATCGTAATGAAATGAACCGGAGACCAGAATGAAATGGACCGGCGACTAGAATGAAATGGAATAGAATATGGGTGGAATGATCATTTCATTCCTATTCCTATTCATGTGTTTGGTTGTTCTTACGAGTCAATTATGTTCAATCTGTAGGAAAAATTATATTGCGACAAATTCGAAAGATACACGGAAATTCCAGAAAACATACATCTATTCCGGTAATAAACGAATCAACAATTTACAAAATTGATTCACAATATAGTACAGGAAGAAATACAAAACGTTAACAAAGTTGCCGAACTGAGTCCCGTGTTTAACACACTCCCTTAAGACAAAATCGCCGTCTCACCTTGGGTTTTGGAGGTTTAATTCGGCGTCATCTTCCAGGTAAAATGGATCTCACGAACGGAGTAACACCTTGTTTCGTTTGCCTGACAAATCTTCACGTGTCTGCCTCTCTCTCTATAACCAGAATCACAACTCTAGGATAGGAAAATTGTAGACAGAATTTCTCTACACCTCAAAAAACGTGAAACACCACTTAAATAGAAGTAGTGAGACCTTTGGAATCCTACAACCCCCAAGATTCTTGGATGGTAGACATGAACGAGACATCATGGGCATCATGGGGCATTATGGTGACTCTTGGGATTTGAAACGGTCGAGACTTTCTGGCTGGTGAGAGACACTTCGGTGTCCCATTTCATTCACACCCTTTGAATTTCCAACAAAATCAAAGCCAGCCTCCGCCGCAACTCAAATCTAGCCCTCTTGAACACGTTATGTAAAACACAATTTTTCTCTTTGAGATTCTCTTCAGCAAAAACCTAGATTTGAGGCACCCAACTCAAAATTCGGCAAACCTAAATTTGAATCAAACAAAGATGGTGATTTAAATGGCTTTCAACCACAATTTACCACTTATGTTGTCCTCATCAATGCATTCTTGATAGGACAATCCAAGATGTCAATAGTGGTCCCTCTATGTCTATGCATATAAGTTTGTGTCTTGGTAACTTGTTTTGATCTGTATGTAATGGGTCTTTGGCTTTCAAGTTCTGTTACATATAACATGCATACCTACATATCTGAATACAAATACTTCTGTAATTGTATGTACAGCATATCAATAGCTATGATCATTGCCCCTATGGCGACTACAACCAATTTATTTCTCGGTTGTGTGGAGAGAGATATGCTATGTTAGACCGAGAGGCAATTTGTTTTTTGGTACCATTTGGAATGGGCATTCACTTGGTTTTTGGTACACCAAACATGGAATTTGTCCTTCCTGTGGAATAATCACCCTATTAGCATCAATTCCATGAAGCCAAACATAGCCTAGTAGTGATCAGATTAATAATAGCAAACCTCCATGGTATTGTATATCCCACACTTTGTGGGATTTCATATTTCGTGCAAGTTTAATCTGGACCGTAAAAAATCTACCAAACACAATATGTGACCCCCTTGATACACTGTCCAATCCGATACTTATATCTGGTCAAACAAATGGGCCCTAAGGGTGTTTAGGAAAATGATTAGCGTCCTCCATCTTTCATCAAGTCTTTTATTACAGGTCCTAGTTTGATTCAAAGCTTTAGGTGCATTGGCATGACTATTAACACATATATAGGTATAGGTTTTTTTGCTGTTATACGTATCAATATTAGTTGATATATTTTATAGCGATGTGATCTAAATTGAGTTGGCAGTTGAGGGTACGGCTTTAAGAGTGGAATCTCTATACAATATTCCATAGAGAATGAAGTCGTTTTTTATATCGTTTCAAACCAGATTGCTGCCGCTACCTCATTCTGATGAGTTTCTACGTGAAAATTATGTCTGCAAATCATTTCTTACATTAATTTGTGCTTCTGATTTAGTGGAAAACCAAGTGTATGTTGCTGTGAATGCAGCCTTTATTCTTCTGGTAAATGCTAGCATTCCCATATCTTGACTCTTGCTACTTTTGCTGGTACAGATTGTTAAGTATTTCTTGGATCCGAAAACAGCCCAAAAGGTGAAATTCGTATACCCGATGAACAAAGATAGTGTCGAGATCATGAGGTCCTATTTTGACATCGATAATCTGCCGACTGAATTTGGCGGAAAGGTGACATTGAAGTATGATCATGATGAGTTCTCAAGATTGATGGTTGAAGATGATGAGAAAACGAAGACGTTTTGGGGTTTTAGGGACAAACACAAACATGATGTTAGTAATGGCTACGGTGGAGTAGTGGTGGTTCCGGAACCTACAGCCGTCGTGCCGCCAGCCAGCTAAACCAGTCTCCTCTAACAATTTAAAAAAGCTCTTTTATGATACTATACGGTACCATGTAACTCAAAACTAACAAGCAACTGGTGCTGGCATAATGCATTGATTTTAATGCTTTTCCAGAGGAAGACTCAATATTAAAGGGACTACTTTTTGTCTGTTTTTCCTTGCAGTAATACCTCCAATTATTTCGATATTGTGTGGATCATATGCAGTGTTTGGATCTTGAGTTTCTCTAGTGAGTTGTTCAAGCTTCATTGGAAAACTTGCTAGCTTTACAAATATATTTGAGCTTAGTTTTTTTAACCATTCAAGTGGATTTAAAAGAATTTTAATTGCTGTGAGCTTGAATAGTTTTATGTTTTTTAGAAGGGATAAGCCTATTGGATTGTTTGAACTTTGTTTGGAAACTTTAACAAGTTAAAAAAATAATTTCAAGTTCAATTTTCTGCAAATTCTTCTCTCAAAATCTGAGCTCTAGAAACCTTTCTGCAAAACTTTTTTTCCGTCAATACCTGAGATCCATACACAGCATAAAAAAATCTCGTATTGTGACCTAGAAAAATGGAGATTTATGGAGGTTGTAGTGCAGTTTTATGTAATGTGCGTGTAGCGCGGATAAAACGATATAGTTTTGTTCGTTTTGCACTCAAAATTATATCGTTTTAACTTATCAAGCAAATTGTTATCAAAACGCATGAGGATTAAAACAATGTAGTTTTGAAGACAAAACGGATAAAATTATGTCGTTTTGTCAGCACTATAAGGAACTGTATTACAAGTTCTCCAAATTCAGAAAGTGGCAGCACAAAAGCCATGCCAGTTCTGTAAATGGAGAAGGTACTAACTACAGGACCAGGGATCCTGTTGTGCAATGCACACGTCACGGTATGCTGCGTCTCAAAACGACATCGTTTGGACGAGCAAAAAACTACCTGAGTGTAATTAGACAGTGTTCGGGCCGTTTTTTGCATGTCAAAATAATGCCATTTTTTCATGCAGCACGCCTTGACGTGTGCACTGCATTGCAAAGCTCCCATTCCCCTGAAAACAGACTCCATACCCACCTTAAGTGCACCCAACAAGTTTAGGTAAAAGCTTGGGAAATTCAACATCCAATACACTCCCATTCACTTATTTTCCTGGAGAAAAAGACCTCAGAAAACAAACTATTAACAGGATTATACAAACAGTACAAAATCAAGTCCCATATATGCAACTCTCATTCTTAAAAGTAGTAGAAACCTGAGACCTAAACAAACACCTTCTTAACAGAGAATTCACTGCTTCCAAAATAAGATAAAAACCAACAAAAACTGAAAGCCAAGCAACACAAATGACTGCTGCTC
>JABCMJ010005808.1:0-13195 GCA_014822125.1 Arbutus unedo
GGTGATGTACTTCTTTGGTGGAGCTGGTTCAGTTGAATTCAATAAGATAAAGTAACTGAGGAGGGATAGAGGGTGCGCTAATGAGGATGCCTTTATCCTTTGCAAGTACATGTCGTTGAGGCATCGGTCGCGGACTTACTTGAGATCAAGCAACCTAGCAATGGTCACAAGGGCAAGGAGGCCGAGGGCCTTGAAGGTGTCGCTCAATGGGACTTAGTTGATGTCAAATAACTAGCGACAGTGCCGAGGGCAAGGTGGGCGAGAGTTAAGGTCCGGAGATCTCACCGGATGCTTTCCTTGTGTTGAGGGCCGAGGGCCGCTTATCCGAGAGCCATATTTATAAGACTTGGTCATTTGGAGAGTTCCTTGGACCTAAATAGAGAAGATGGTGACCCTTAGGTGGCTCGCGAGTCACCTAATCAGGCTGATAGGTAAAGTCCCTAAATTGGTGATCGAGCAGCCACAAGAAAATGTGTATGGTGCCACTGGCTGAGGGTGAGCTATACAACTGGTGGACCAATCCCACGTGGTTGGGAGCCATGGGTGGGAAACTGGCCTAGCAACGTGGAGGTGCCACGTGGCAGAGCCATTACAATGTATCTACAATTGTCAGTGATGATAGGAAGAGCTGACTTTTATTTCTGGACAACCAACTATTTGATGCTTTGTTAACCTATGATGACATTATGACATGCCTTAGACAAGCTTTTTTAAGGTCCCTAAACTCAAAGTAAAGTGCTTCACTCACAGTTGGGATTTTGATATAACCAGCCGGTGCCAGGTGTTCCTGCAATCACATGATGATGTGGTCACTGAATCTTATGCTGATATGAAGAGAGAATATAGCAATGCAGAAACAAGACAAAAAACACGAGAATATATTTGGTCCTTACTATAGAAATAACTCAACTGCCCAATACAGAATCTGTTTTACCAGGGAAATTCTTTACAGCATTGCTTTGTATATTTATCTCTAGCATAGCAAAAATTGGGGCGGGAAGCAAGACACTGACTATGGATAGTTACATATTAGGAGAAAGCTTGTAAAAGTATCTACACCTGAACATAGCTGTCGTAAACCGCTAACTTAACCAAATAGTCCACAAGAATGCACAGCACGCCAGACTGCACATTATGACACATCATTAGGAGTTGAATATGAGGTTGGTATATGTGTATAGAGAAGAAATAAGCATAACACCCTGTCAGTAACTTTCACCGGACAACTTTTTCCAACCCATCTTTGAATCTTAGTAGGTAAAAGGCCTTTTGGTAAACAGACACTTTTAAGCTTAAATTTGACGTAACACCAATATGTTAAGGTCCCGGCAAAAAATTGTCACAACCAACAGTTTAGGATATACTTTATGAAATCACACAAAAATGGATGTGGAGATATATTATAGGAATGAAGATCCACCAACAAATTCAAATGCTAAATTGGAGACACCTCAAAATTCCTGAAGTATGGGCCAAAAAAATTCTCCATTGTTGATCAGATAGAATCAAGAAACACGGAGCAACAAGTCTCCAAGTTACAAGCAGAGTGCTAGGTTCTATGCTATGAAGCATGGGTCAAGGAATCTAACTTTCTATTAGTTCTAACCTAAATTTTGTTCCACCTCACGCGATTTCTGAGGCATCAGAAGTCAAAAGGATACGTCACCTGCTACATCAAATGAAACCTTAACCTTCTAGATTGTTTCAAATTAAATCGCCAAAAATTGTGAAGAATTCAAATCTATGAGCAATTAAATTATAGAATAGATAACTTACTCCACAAAATGGAATAGAAGCTATCCCGGCATGAGGACCTGCTAGCGATATGAAATTGTTCACCTGCCTCAAAGAAGAAAGAAACAACACTGCATGGTATGAAGTTTGACATGCTGATGGGAAAATTATTCGGTACTCCCGCACTACCATATAGCATTGCCTACGCGGCTAAATAAGTTACCGCAACACACACAATGTGGGTAAACCTTCCGAACTACCCAACACAAGTGGTTACTAATGTTCCACCCGCAAAAATTGCAGCCGTGTGATTGGCTTGGAGTACCACATGGAAATACAACACAGTACTCTGGGAGCCTTGAATAATTAAATGGATTAAAAACGGACATCTTTAAATTGAAAATGCATAGACCCGTACGAAGCATGAACATGTACTAAAGTTTACTCAATCAGTTCCATAACGTTTGTCCATTACAAAAAGTCTTGTGATTTTGTGCATAAAGAAATGAAGCACTTCCGTGCATAATTTTCTTTATTTTTTATCTGAAAATGACAACTTTTTGCAATGGACTAAAATTATGCGATGGAGGGAGTAATAAATTTGCCTTACTTGAGGCCCTCCATCACAAAACTCGACAACCCCTCGGCCAACCATGTTCCCCTGCAAGATGTAATAACCCAATAAAAACCTTCACCAACAAAGGAAAACCATCAAAACAAATATGAAATAAAGAATATTTTCCGCAACTGGCAAAAACAATCAAGATTTTGCATGAATCCTCCATCACTAACCAAGAAGATTGTATAAGCATTTGAACTGAATTGAAAAGACACCATAAATAAGAATTGAGACTGTGAATAGGACTGAAGCGCCTCATTAAGTTCAAAGCGTAGAAGATGCAATCATCTTTGCCCAGAGTTTTGTTAGAAAAGGTGAACACTTGAAATCCTAATTTCAAAAGATCATACCAGAGAAGTCTTGGAAGTTCAGGCATAGTTTAGCATAAGAAGAGTCAAGCAGCCAAGAAACGGTATGAAATTGAATGAGAATTGCTAAACTTAAATTTCACTGGTTATTGATAATAACTGTTCTCTCACTTTGATGCAAACTCATTTGTGGTTCAGGACAACCATTGGACTCTATACACAGGTTCACTTGCCAATGTTTTGCACTAGTTTCCCTATTGCCTTCTCCCAAAGCTTGCATCACACTTCCACGTATACATGGCATAGTTGGTTTATCATAACTGAAGTAAAAATAAGATGAATAGGTTTTCTTTGGTGACATAAGATCCATTTGTCGAAAGCATCAAAATTGCGGATCATTTCTTTTTCTACTAATATCTTTGACTAGTAATCAGGAAGCCTCTCTGGAAGAGTGCATAATTTTTTGGAGAAATGAGGCAAACAAAACAAATTTCATCTTTCTTTTATTTCAAAAAAGATAAAAATCACTTTTTGGAACTTTAGCACAATATATAGATACAGGCTCAATCCAATTTTTTTTGAATAGGTGCATCTAAGGAGAATTCACTTTGAAGCAACTATTTCCTAGATACACGCATCGTAAAATTTTATTTCAAAATTGACACTCTAAAACTAAGTTTCATCATGCTCTTAAGAATCTTGGTGTTTCTTTCAATGTAAGTAAATGATCTTCTCTGTGTACTCACTGTTCTGTGGCTATGAGTCACATACTTCATTCAATTTATCCAATTTCAATGAATGCACCCCTTGCTTTAATGCATTTTGATGTGTTGGGCCCTTTTACAATGTGATGCTAAATAAAATAATTGTGATTTTTATTGATGACTTTAGTGGCTTTACTTGGTTGAATCCTTTGGACTATAAAAGTGAGGTACTCCACCCCTTTGAAAAGTTCGTAAGAGTGATGTTGGTGGTGAGTACTCTAGTGCTAAATTTAAAGAAATCTTTTAGCCTTCTGAAGGTATCTTTCATCAATTTAGTTATCCTCATACTCCCTCTCTGAATGGCGGTGTTGAGAGCAAGCGTGGACATCTCATTAAAACTACCATAGCACTTCTCCATCCCTCCTCTCTTCCTTTGTCTTTTTGGTTTGAAGCTCTTTCTACTGCCACCTAACTTAATAATAGGTTGTCTGCATATAGACTAGTTGATCTTGGTCCATTTGAAACCTTTCATCATCAATAACCATATTAGTCCTTTCTCAAGGTCTTTGGTTCTAGGTGTTTTCATTGGCTAAGGCCATACTCCTCATAAAATGCACGCTAGACCTTTATAGGCTATCACTGTGTGGACAACTAGGACATCTAATGCTAGAAAGGAGCCGTCGGAGAATAGAGATGTGGTCTCCTGACTTTCTCACAGCCGCAGAATAGATGATAACACTGAGAGATATGATATGTTCACCTGCTTGTCTCTATTACCTACCTTTCGGATCATAACTGACAATGGGACACGTATCGCTTTCCATAGTACCGCCCTATCACCTTGTTGCTCCACGATTAGAGTTTGAACTCATATTTTTGAAGCAAAAATCGTCCGGGTTGTCACCTTCTTACTCAAAGCTTGCTAAACGCGCGTTAAAAGCGTTTTAATGGCATCTTTGAGCATGGAGCTCATGTCAGCGGACTCCTTCCGGATAAGAGGCCTTGTTAGCTTAGCTCCACCCGTTGCCCCTACTGCTCCCTCCAAATGTACTCTTAGTTGAACTTAGAAGCTTGTATTTCAAACAAAATAACAATATGTTCCTCAGCTAATGGTAGTGGCTCAGAAACTTCCGGCACCAGGGGAAGGTCTTGCTAAGGTTATAGATGTATTGACATAAAAACTGGTACTGTGTATCTTTCTAGGCGTGATCTCATAGAGGAACATGTGTGTTGGGCTTGCCGTAGTGCCTCGTGGATTTGGTCATACAGTGTTTGCTCCCTGCAATTGCTCTAAAACAAGATCTATGATTGCGATGTTGAATGCCATAAATATGAAACCATCTAAAACAAGATCTAGGAAAGATGGTGGAAAAGTTGTCTGACAAGTGGTATTAAAGCTAGAAAGTCATGGGTTCAAATTGCGAGAGCGTCATCATGAGGGAGGGGATGTTGGGGCCATCTTGGTTGCACAATGTTGTTCCCTGCGATCGCTCTAAAACATGATCTGTGGGTGTGACTTTGAATGCCATAAATAGACTTGACTGAAACCCTCCCTAATACCAATTGGTTTTTGGAAAGATGGTGGAAAAGCAGTCTGACAGTGTTTCATTTTGCTGATTCTTCTCATTCTACTTCACCCTCTCCTTCTCCATCGCAGATCTAATGTTTCTTGGGTCAAGTTCACCTTCTTGAACTTATCTTACTTAATTCCTTCTTAGCTGCTTCTCCTTTAGTTTCTTCAGTCCCATCTCCTTCTCCTATTTCTTCCCCACACTCCAATTTCTTCATCTACTTCAGTTTTTGTTCCTCCTACCAACATTCACCCTATGCAAAGATCCAAAATGGGTATTTCAAACCCAGACATCCTATGTGTCTCTCCAACCTTGTTCGTCCTTTAACTCCTATACCAATTTATGAACCTAAGACATATACAGATGCTCTTGTACCTCCTGAATGGTTTGCTGCAATTATGGATGAATTTATTGCTCTTAACTTGAAAGGTATTTGGGTTTCAGTATCAGCGCCATGCCTCCTTTTGATAAGAACTTATAGGGTGTAATAGGTCTTTCAGATTAAAAAAGAATGTTGATATCGGCAACTTATAAATCCAAATAGTAGCTAAGGGCTATCTTCAAGAAGAGGGAATGAACTTTCATGACACGTTTAGACCAGTGGAAAAGCAACGAACAGTAAGGATCTTGCCTTGCTTAGCATTAGATTTTAATTAGACGTCTCTAAACTTTTTTCTCCATGGCCTTCAGATGAGGAAGTTTATATGACTCAACCCCCAGGTTTCACTGTTTGTGCTTCTCCTAAATCATGTTTGTAAGTATCATGTTAGCAAGTTGAAGAAAGCCTTTTATGGCCGGAAACACTGGTGCTTCACATTTTCCTATTTCCTCATCTCCGTTGGTTTTGTGAATAGCCATTGTGATCCATCTCTTTGTGTTCAGAAAACTTCCAGTACTTCAACATATCTTCTCGTGTGTTGTTGACATTTTGATAACAGGAAATAGCCCTCTCATATTCAGGTCTTGAAAACTCAGCTACATATTGCTTTTGCTCTTAAGGAATTAGGTCTTGTTTACTACTATCTTGGCATATCTGATTTTCATCAAAACTCCAGTTTTTCCTTAACTCAAGACAAGCATGCAGCTGAGATCATTGCCAAGGCTGGCATGGCTGATTGCAAGCCATGTCCTTCACCAATCTCTTTTAGAACTATTACTACCCCAGAATGCTCACAGCCTTATTCTAATCCTACCCTCTACAGAACCATTGTTGGTGCTCTTCAACATTTAACCATTACACACCCAGATTTAGCTGTAGCGGGTAATCAAGCCTGCCAGCATATGAAGTTACCCATTGTTGCACACTTTTGTGCTGTTAAAAGATTACTTCAATATCTCAAGGTACCTTGGACTATGCTGCATTTTTCTTCTTGGTCATTTGATATCTATGTCTCTTTTTTACTCTAACTGGGTTGGGAATTCCCTTGATCATAAATCTACTTCTAGATATTGTGTGGTTCTTGGTTCCAATTTGATCTTTTGGGCTGACAAAAGCAGGCTACAGTTGCATGCTCTTCTACTGAAGCAGAGTATGGATCTTTGGCTCAAGCTGCTGCTGAGGTTTCATGGTTACAAAAGCTCTTAAGGGATTTACACATTACTTCTCCATCAGTGCCACTTTGTGGTGTGACAACATTTCAGCCACTTTCTTACCTTGAATCTACTTTTTCATGCACGTACCATACTTTGAAAAAATATGAATGGAATTAAAATGCATATCAAAGTTAATTAACCTTTTGTCTGAGAAAATTTACCTCAGACAATGCTTGCAGTTGAGCATATATCCTCTTTAGATCAAATATCTGATGTTCTCACCAAGGCACTCTTCATTTGCAATTTTATGAACTTCAAGTCAAGCTCTTGGTTGGTCCCCCTCCCATTCGTGAGGGGGATGATAAGCATTCTACATCTATGCATCCTCAGATGAGTTCAGAAGGACGCCGTAAGAGTATTGAAGACTAGCTTAGCTGATTGACTCACATGAAACTGAATTTAAAGAGTTATAAAGGTCAGTGTAGCTGTCTGGCATAAGTTGCAATGTGCTAGTATTTATGTTATGCAATTGTGTCCTTAACTTATATAAGTCATTGTAATTCTATCAATAAAAATAGGGAACGAAATCTTCTCTATTTATGTTGTGGGGATTGGGAATAGACTTGCCCTTTCTTATCACAGAATGATCTTCTACAACTCTATTCTCCTTCTGACCTAAGTGAACAACAAGATGAACAGCTCGCTAATGCCAACCAGCCATATCCCAACTGGATGGCACTCCGATGCTTAAATCAGTCTCTATTGAAGACGTGGAGAAAGTACAATACAGCTTGGATTGCAGGTAACAACGTACCTTTTTAGGATTGTGTGTTTCTTTTATAATGAAACCTGTCTTAGGCTCCAAGTAAGCTCGTGCCCCCATGACATCGCCCACGATAACCGCCTCAACTGTGTCACGCATGACAATAGCCCTCTGCCACATCGTCACTACTATATGGCCAAGCAATGCCATTCAGCACTAACATGGCGACAGCCTTCCTTGGACCATCAATCGGATTTGATGTAATCCATTCCAACCCGGCCCACCAGTATCCGCCAATAGTTTCGCGGACTAGGCCTGCTCGACCGAAGCCCTTCCTGCATACGGGGGCTTGGCCCACTAGAATCGGTCCTACCTGAAAGTCCTTAACCCACTTGGGTACTAGTCCATCGTTCTGCACAAACGCGTACGGTTTGGCCAACTAGACAATCAACGACAATGAAATTCTTAATCGTTTTTAGGTTCCAATGATATGTCTTATAAAGGCTAAATATCAACTGTTCCACTTCAGTTAATATTGAATATTTGTTGTGGTATCGTTTAGGGTTTTATCGGATGTCCTAGAGGGACCATATACTACTTAATTGTCATATAAGTTCATTTCCTTTTGCTGTCTCTGACTTTCACTTTCAAAATTTGCATTCTTTTTTATTAGTGCCTTTCATTCCGAGGTGGGAAGCAAAGAGGTAAGTATGATGCAAACGATTGCTGTTTAAAACAACATATATTTCATTGATGTTTCACTCCAAATACACCTTGAGTTAAGGAACATATTCAGATATTGCTGAATTCCGGGGGGGAAAAAAAAAATTTAAGTCCATGAAACCACAACTGCATCAACCTTTTACCTTCAATACACTTGCATTTGAAAATAACGAGCCACAGAAATATAAGCGGCGTAGCTTCTCTAAAAAAAATTACTACCTAATTCCCAAATAACCAGGAAGGAAAGAAAAGGAAAGAAAGAAAATGCAATCAACAGCAAAGATGGGGACCTCAAGTCCTTGAGGTCCCCATCTATCAACTAAAAAGTGAGAAAGAAACATTCACAACTTCTTTTTTCACCTGAGAAAGTCCGACTATGTTGTAACCTTCGCTGAGTTCACTCATGCTCTTTACCTGTAAGTTGAACACAGCAGTAACTGAAAAAAAGTCAACCACCATATTCATGCTAGTTAAGCAAAACAAATTACCACAGAGCTTTACCACCTTCTCACAAGCAATAGTTGTCTACAAATTGGAAAACAAAAATGTTAGTCATTACTAGGAAGTTCGTTAATACTTTGCATGATGGAGGACAAGCGCTCTTTGCAGTAAGATGTGAAATTCACCTGTTCCAGAAGGGGCATGAACCAAGAATCCCATACTCCATCTCCAATTTCTCTAAAGAAAAAAAAAAAGTCGAAGAATTCAAATCACGTAGGGAACAGTGAAATGTACGAACCAATAGCAGTCATGATTCTACATAAATAGAGACCAAATAAAAGTACATGGATAGATGTCTAACAACTGTTTGCATGAAACCCATTTCAGTTTTCTACTACAACCGAGGTCAAAATTCTGAGACTAGATAAAACTAACTGAATCTTTCTTTTGTTTCTGCGAATTCTTCTGGTGCAAGGACCAAGGAGTATAAGAGTATTTTTATCACTGAGAAATTTTACAAAGAAAATACACATGCGGAGTAGATCCATCTTTCTAGATGTTTTTGGATTTATTAGTCTCAAAAATTTCAACAAAGTCTTAAACTGTGAGCATTACAATGCAATGTGAGAGCATACATGCAGTATCCTTGGGAGCTCGACCAATTGCTCAGAAGTTTGGTGAAACGTTGGACTTCTTTACCACTACATTTATCTGCAATCCCTGCAATAACAGGAAGGAAAGGTAAATACCAAACAGCTATACCTATACTTTCTATTGTAGGATGGTCTCAGATTACTATCCTCTACCCTCCTAGTGTAGATACATTAAGGTTTGGAGTCTTAACTTGTATGAAAGAAAAATAGAGTTTGGGCAATAAAGAACTCATAATTCATCAGTACCAAAGTCACGGGGCATATAGAGACCACATTAACCAGGTCCACTACAATCTTCTATGCTCTAGAGTCAGCTTGGTAGCAATAGAAGTATACATTTGTTTACGTCACAATTCGCATAAATGGAAAAAGAAAAAGCAGATTTCACAAAACAATGCTTTTCCACATAATTTCATTTTAAAAAATAGACAGGTTTTTCTCCAGATCATAAATAACTTCTAAACGAACAGGGAGCTGCTCTCTTAAAAGGGGGCAACCCAATGCACGGGACTCCCGCTGTGAAGGGATGGATGTAGGCAGCCTTACCACTGCAAGCGGAGAGGCTGTTTCCGCAACTCTTGAAGTTAATAAAAAGCAAGTTATTGCTGGTCGTAGATAAAATCGAGATTGCATATGTAGGAACATATTACCAACATAAAAATTACACGACACTTATGTAGTAACGATGTAAACGCATAAATATGGAACTATCCATCAGAGATGCACATCTGATGTGTGCAACAACAGATATATTACTTAACGGTTAAATTGTCATTGGTTAATGCATCAAGCTAAGTGAAAAGAGATTGAATTCTCCCTGAAAACAGAGTGTGGGAACAAGACAAAAGGAGCAGATTGTACTTCCAATATTGGAGATAACAATCATCAACGTACAGAATAAAAACATCTGAATCACTGAAGAATTTTAGAATACTCAAAATGGTATGAAGTTGGAACAAAAGGGAAGATAAGTTACAAATTTACTACTAATGGAAATTCTTGCCGCTTATCATCACCTATCAGCATCAATCACAGTTTAAAATATATTAGTCAAGGGTGTGTACAAACGTACTTCTCAAATTAGAAAGTGGGAAACAATAAAAGAAAGAAACTTGCATTAAATTAAGAGCAAGCACACTATGTATGTATATTTTTTTCCTAAGGCTGCCAAAAGCAGAAATCACTAACTGAAGGACGAAAACAAAAGAGTTCGTTTAAAAAATACAGAAAGGAAGGGAATTCCATTGTTTGGTTTGAGAAGAAAAAGTAGAGAAAATACGAAAACAGAGTATTGACCACAGTGTTATTTCTCCAGATCCAAACAAGTGGTGAAGTAATAAACATAAAAGCACAAAACACAACCAAACAGGCCCTAATTACAGTGCCTTGAAAGCAACTCAATATCTGTATTAAAGTTAACAATCCCACAAAAGTAGGCCGTAAGCCAATAACTGAGGGAATCTGAAAATAGAAGTGGCATAAAGGCAGATGTTGCAAAAACCCAAATCTAAAAATAACCAGTATTACATTTCCAACACACCACACAACCACCTCCCACCACCACTACACACCAACCTATGACGCGACTATCGCCATCAGCACCACCCCTCCAGACTCCACTTCCACCATCAACACAGTCACCACAACACAACAGCCACGGCCACAACTCGCCCCCATAATATTATACTAGAAAGAGAGCAATTAAAGGCTGTACAATTTCATATTTGAACACACAGTATCAAACTGTTGTTGTAATTCAGCACTTAATTACTGAGAAATTGGCTTTCACCTTAAGAAGATCAGCATTCAGCATTCATTAATTTCAAGATTTCAGTTTTTAGTTTTACTTAGCGGGAAGTAATGGAGGACAAAGTAGCTAGCTTGTGACTAAGTAACCGAAAAGCTTCTAAACAAAGATGAGTAATTTACCATGGAAGACGACAAAAGGTAGAGAATATGTAGTGGTCAGTATGCAAGTCAACGCGAAGATGGTAACGAAGACGACCGAGATTTTTGAAATTGGCCTAGCAGCCATTGTTTTGGGGGACAATAAGACAAGAAGACAAATAAAACCCAAGATTTTAGCACAAAAGCATTGCAAGAATTAGGGTTTTGGTTCCCGGAAGTTTGGGAGTTGCAGTAAGTTTGGGTTGCGGGTATCTTGAAGAAACATACACGAGGAACGCGCAGAGTATAAATATACAGATAATTTTTAGCCATAGAGAGAAACTATCGAGAGAAGAGTAGATGGGTATGGTCGGTTGGGAGAAAAACCGCCAACTAACATTCATAATAGCGAGGGCGTGTGCGTGTGCGTGTGCGTGAGAGAGAGAGAGAGAGAGACGTTTGACCAGATTCTTGTAGCCCGCAATGCCGAAGATAATTGAGATATGATTCCAAAAGTTTCTCAATTTTGGGGCAATCCCATTAAAATGAGAAGGACGGAAAGTCTTATTACTGTCATAACGTGACGATAACAATAACACTGTCATGAACACACTGTTCGGAACTTAAAGAATGGGTGAGAAAGAAAAATAAAATAAAATAAAATAAAAAATTTTAATCAAGATCTTATTAAGTTTTTATCCTATTCACTTTTTTGAAATTATATTTCTATTCCATTTTTATATTGTTTGATATTTTTGTCATTACTTTTAAGTATTAATTTACCTTTTTAGTTCTTTTAAGTGAAAACATATAATTTCTGATTTGGTAGGTTTAAGATTATAACAATAAATTAGACTTTAAATATGAAATCAAATATAATAAATATTTTTTAATGAATCTTGAAAATACCATCAAAATTCGAAAAATACTAGACGGAATCTCAAACACATATATTACCAAATTTATTAGTGATTCAGTGGAATCTCGAGAATATCACATAAATATTTTAGTGACATATCCTCATAATATCACCCATTTCACTAGCTGAATTTTTATTTATCACATAAGTATTCCGTTCTTATATTATTTATCCTCTATTACATAGACCCGTCACTTTTATGTTTTTGTTTACCGAAATCCAAGTTTTGCGAGTTAGGAGGAGGATTATATCGTTTAACATAAAAAATATTTTTCAAAAATAGTTCGGATTACACAATGAGTGAAGTCTATTTTATTGTCGTTTTTATTTGCAATATCCGTTTTAAGTCTGAAATTTATCATGATACGCAAATTGACCATTACAAATTTACCATATTTTAGAATTGCAGAAATTTACTATATTCTGCAAATTTATCATGATCTACAAATTGTCGTTCTTATTTGTAGTATCCGCTCTAAGTCTGCGAAATTGACCATGATATGCAAATTGACCATCGCAAAATCACAAAATATTTTGAAGTTGCATAAATTTATCATATTTTGGAGTTGCAAAATTTTACCATTGAAAAAGAACAAAAACTTTTGCGACCAGTCAAGCTATTAGATTAGCAAATCTACTGTCACAATTATAGAAGGCAGTAAATTTTGAAAGAGTCGACCATCTCTGCAAATCGACTTCCCGCTATCTTAGTTAGGAGGAGACGAAATTGAAATAGAAATGCATTGTTCGTTTGCTTGTTAGGGAAATTTTTTCTCAAATATTTTTCTGAACTTGTTTGGAAAATTTTTTCCCAAATATTTTTACTTTTTTCCTAAACAACATTTATTTCTCTATAAAATAAGAGAGAGAAACACACACCTCGAAAATACCGAAAAAATTTAACTTTTAAATTTTTTGTCAAATACTTACACCAAACAATATCTCAGAATTTTTTTCTCAAAAATTATTTCAAAAACACTCAACCGAACACCAGTGTATTCCTTTTTTTTAGGGATGTAGTGCTGAAGTTGGGACAACTTAGAAATCAGGATAAATTAGCTATTTTTAAAAAAACAAGACCAAAACATAATTTTTTAAGAATATATAAGATAAAAAATTAATAAATAGATCAAAAAATAAGGTTATGTTTGGTAACACTTCCTGTTTTCTGTTTTGTGTTTTCTATTTTTGTTTCCTAATTTTTATTTTTGTTTTTAAAAAAACGAAAACAAAAAACTTGTTTGTGTTAACTTATTTTTAGTTTGTTATATATGTAGGCTCTATAGTATGTGTGTCTATATATTAAGACTTATATACATATATACGTATATATCAAAGTA
>JABCMJ010005813.1:0-25297 GCA_014822125.1 Arbutus unedo
ACGGAGAATAGACTAGTATATTGTCGATAAAGACAACAACAAACATATCCAAGTATGATGCAAAAACGTGATTCATTAAGCTCATAAACACCACCGGTGCATTTGTCAACCTAGGCAGCATCACCACAAACTCGTAGTGACCATAACGAGTTCGGTATGTGGTCTTTGGTATGTCTTCATCTTTAATCCGCAACTGATGGTAGCCTGACCACAAATCAATCTTCGAGAAATAAGTTGCTCCTTTTAGCTGATTGAAGAAATCATCAATTCTGGTGTTGAAGATAAAATGTTCATTAGATAAATCAGACCATAAATTGCGATCTTCAGCTTGATATCGTTTTAATTAAATGGGAATGAGAATTGAGAGAGAGTTTCAAAATTGATTGCCCTTCGTGCAGCTCCCATATTGCACCTAATCAATGCCCATAACTGACAAGTCATGTCATTTGCCAAAAAATTCTAGAAGAAAAATTATTAAATAAAAAAAAGAAAGAAAAGGGCAAGGTTGCTGCAAACCACATGGTTTGCCAAAAAAAAGAGATTAAGTAAAAAATATATCATTAAAAAAAAAATGGATGATGGGTGCTACATGATAGGACATGAGAAGTTATACATGTATAATGGAGGCGGCTTAACTACCCACTACTGGTTTATGGGGGTTACACGTAAACTCCCTCTATAAATAAACTTGAGAAGACTAGAAAAAAAGGGAGGTAAGAAATATTTTTTTGAAAAGTGGAAGAAGACTGAAAATTTCTTTGAAAGAGTAATAAAGCATTCTGATGAAAAGATTAAGGAATTTTGACGCGTATAGAGCACAAAAAAAAAAGGGCGTAGAGAGAAGAGCATCATACCTGCGGGCGCTTGAAGAATTAAGGTGCGTTCTCAACTTCCTTCCACCCACATACAAATCTTAGCCAACAACATAAACTTCCCTGAAGGTGCTTATGTTACTGATGTAGAAGGGAATTCTGATCTCAACACTTAAGTGGATTGGCGACTCAAAATTGCCCTTCGCGGGTTTCAACGGTCTCAAAATAATTATTGATACTCGTTGTGGTCTCAACTAATTATCGACACCTTTGGTGGTCTCAAAAAAATATTAACACCACTTACGGTTTTAAATAATTATTGACACCCCTCGTGCTCTCAACTAATTATCGACACCTCTAGCGGTACTAACAAAATATTAACACCCCTTGTAGTCTCAAAATAATTATTGATAGCCCTCACGGTCTCAACTAATTATCGACACTCTTGGCGGTCTTAAAAAAAATATTAACACCACTTGCAATTTCAAATAATTATTGTCAGCTCTCGCGGTCTCAACTAATTATTGATAGCCCTTGCGGTCTCAAAAAAAATATTAACACCACTTGCGGTCTCAAAATAATTATTGACACCACTCGCGGTTTCAACTAATTATTGACACCTCTGGTGGTTTTAAAAAATATTGATACCCCTTGCGGTTTTAAATAATTATTGACACCCCTCGCGATCTCAACTAATTATTGACACCCTTGTAGTCTCAAAAACTATCGATACCCCTGTGGTCTCAAAAAAATATTGACACTCCCTGTGGTCTCGAAAATATTGACACTACTCGCGGTCTCAACAAATATTGACACCTCTTGCGGTCTCAACAAAATATTTACACCCTTGTGGTCTTAATAAAATATTGACATCTTTCGCGGTTTTGAAAATATTGATGCCCCTTGTGACCTCACAAAATTTATAAATGTTCATTACACCTCTAGTGGCTATATGATGGACGGTTTATAAATTATTTTAATTCCTTTGTACATATATAATAATTTTTCACATATTATATGAATAGGTTTGCATATATATATATATATACCACCCTCCCATCCATCACCTCCTATCTCTGCCACCAGCCCCTCCCCTAGAAAAACATCATCAATGGCTACCCAAACCCCGCACCGTTAGATCTCTAGAAATTACTCCCCACCATAGATGAACCACCCTCTCTTGGCCCATAAAAGGAAGACCCCTCCCTCATTTAAATCAGAACACCCAAGAGGTGCAACATCAGAGAAGAAGAAAGGAAGGGAAGAGAAAGAGGAGGAAAGAAGAAGAAGAACCGCTGTCGCTGTCGCCATCGCCAGACCGATTCGTAACCGAAACACGACAAATCCTGCTTGAAACTTCGAACCAACGTAAGATTTCTACCCTAGAGTTTCTGGTTTAATGTTTCGGAGTGTTACGAGGTCTTGCCGGAAGAAAAACGGTGCCGGACAGCGGCCGTGGAGCCGATGGGTTCCACCGAAAAAAATCTAACGAAGAAGAAGATGACACTGTTTATTTTAGCTTTCTTCTATGGTTTGTTACACTTAAAACTCATATTTTATCATAATATGTTTAAGGTAAATTATATATTAAGAATTATGTTTTAGGCCCCCTAGGCTAATTAATTAACATATTGGATATGTATATGTTTTTATTTTATGTTTTAAGTCCCTATTCAAAAAAATTACAGAATTACCCTTTTAATAACATTACAAAATTGCCACTGTACCAAAAATTGCACTATCACCCTTGATTTTATTTAAAATCCTAGTTAGTATATTTATATTGTATATTATAGAATCAACCTATTATAAACAAATTACTAAATCACCCTATAAATGTTATAATTAACGTTTTAATCCTAAACCTTTCAAAAATAATAATTTCCTTTATACCTTTAAAATTCATAAAATTCCATTTTTTTCCTAAGATATTTTAACTATGTTTTAATTCTTTAAATCATATTTTTAGCTTGCAACAATATTACTAAAATAATAAATTTTATTAGTTTAAATTAAATTAATTTCTTATATTGTAAGTACATAATAAACATAGAATAACCTATATTAATTTATAAATCATATTAAGTTATAGTGACCTATGGAATTATTTAGATAAATAATAGACTTAGGCAATGTTAGTATAAAAATCGTGACCATATAATTATAAGTTAGTTTTAATTCACACATCTATTATCTTTACTTATTGTCATGTACTAATTAAATTATTACCTTCACTTTATTACTAAAATTAAATCTATGAAAAACTGTATTTAAATTAATAAATTATATTCTACCGTATATACAATAAACTCTGAGTTATTTCAAATAAAGAAACTTAGTAAAGCCATTAGCACGGACTCATAATTATTTTACTGCGAACATGAATTATGTTATTGCTAGTCTCTTGATTTCATGATCTTGATATGATAGATGTTAGTTGAACAATATTATGAATTACATTTTGATTATTTAGACGATGATTAATTGTTGATACTCAAGATGTCCCGTAGATACCCAAACGTAAATACACTCATAATGGCATACGATTAGTTGTTGTGGATATATTTTTCGTGCGAGTATTATGTGTGTTTTCTAGCCGTGATGCGACTTGAGCCGATCTTTAAATTTAACCAAAAGTGTGATAGACCCAAGTTATGTGTTACCCAAGCGCTGTAATTTAGCCATGTCATGTGTTTAGCCAAGTTATCCTTAAGCCGAAGTTATATCTAGTCCTATTATGCTCTTTTTAGTCTAACAGTCTTCTACTATAAACTTTAAACTCATATTGCTTTGGCACAGTAACGACATGATATAATGTTAGGGATAGCATATTGATTAGGAACATGACGATCGAAAATTGTGTGGTTGGGGTGCATGGTGGTTGGGAAGCATCGTTAGTCGGGCGGTCAGGATCGCTATCACTCAGGAACACCATACTTGATATATTGATTTAGAATAAACGACGAGGTTATTCTTTGAACAATTGATAAGATTATATGGCATGGTCATACTTTAAAATATATTTATTTAAGTCAAGAACTCATGAAATATTTGGAACTAATATATACTGTGATAAATTATCCTGGTGATTTCAATTAGGCTATTTTGGTTTAAGCATGCTCTCATTATTTTTCACACTTACCTTATCCCATGATGTCATTAAACCTTCATTATCTATATACATTTATACACTTCATATCATGCTTATTCTAAAACATTAAAAATGAAACGTAAGGGTAGGGTAACTTTCTGAGTATCAAAACTCATGGTATAACTTCTTCTTACTTCTGGTATTTCATACCAGGCACCGATAACAACGGAATAGAACCAGACTATCCACCTCACAACGATGCTTATATCTAAGAAGACCCTGTGGAACTATGGTTTACCAAGACTAGACTTAGATTGCTCTGACTTTATTACAAAGTCTTTTGGATGTAAAAGTCTTTTGTTTGACGTATTTTAATTATCCTCTGTATCAAACTCCTATTTTAATGAAATATTGGTATTTGGTTACTTTGCTCTTTTAAATTAACATGTCCAAAAATTGAGGCTTTAAAGCTGATTTAGATGGTACCATCTTAAGAATATATCCTGCTGTTTCTAATGCATGTCCCTAAAAATGAAATTGGTAAATCTAAATAACTCATCATAGATCGTACCATGTCCATAAGAGTCCTATTTCTTCTTTCTGCTACACCATTTTGCTGTGATATAACAGGTACAGACAACTGGGATGTAATCTCCTCATTAGATAAATAGTCCCTAAACTCTCCCAAAAGGTATTCGCCACCACGATCAGATCCTAGTGTCTTGATACATTTTTCAAGACGCCTCTCTGTTTCTACCCTATACTCTTTAAATTTCTTAAAGGTTTCAGACATACGGCGCATTAAATAAATGTACCCATACCTTGAATAATCATCAATAAAATTGATGAAATATTCAAAGCACCTCTTATTTGGACGTTCATAGTTTCATACAAATCAAAGTGAATCAATTCCAACGGCTCTTTGGCTCTATACCCTTTGGCTGAGAAGGGCCTTTATGTCATTTTACCTTCTAAATAAGATTCACAGACTGGAAGTTTCTTTTCTGGGCAAACCTCACTGAACACATATTTATACTCTTTAGCAGTCAACACTATGTCCAAGTTTCTTTTTCATTCAATATAATTAGGTACAGTGAGTTTATTTTCTTTGAGAACGACAACAAGTGGATTGAAAGAGCTAATTTTTGAATTTGAGAATCACACAATAATAATTATTATGAAGGGCAAAATAAGACTTTTGAATTTTATTTAGAATATTGGTTCTCTCTACCAAACTTTTAAAGAAAAACGGTAACAATCCGCTACACCGTGAAAAGTATGCCTTTGATGGGAAGGTCTACTGCTTTTCATTATTTGTGTAGATAGGCCTATTCATTTTAATTTTTACTATCTACATAAAAAATCATTATCAAGTAAAATTAAATAGCCGACTCAATTTTGATCGTACAAATAATAGCAGTGACTAAGATAGAAAGGATATTATTATTTATAGATAAGTGTACACCATCACTTGGCACTAAGTTAATTATTCCATAATGAATCATTTCAGCTGGAGACATGATTCACACAATAATTAAGTTAGAGCTATCCCAATGAAGATTGTACCAATGATTCCACAATTAATTTTGTCCAATGTGGAGAAGGTTCAAAACCAATACACGAAACTAATCATATTATCTACATACTAGTGATGGAGATCATGAGATTTGTACGTGACAAACTCCCTCTCCCACTTAGTTATTTAAAAAATAAATTTTCCATGAGAGCTATAAAAATTTTGCTTGTGAGTGATCTAGGTATAGGTCAATATTTCATGTTGTCCAAAATTATAAGGGAACTATAATTAAACATGAAAACAATATCAATCACATATGAATAAAGAAACATAAATCTAACAAAAATCCCAACTACTATGGTCATATCACTAGTTTACAAAACAGGCTTGATTCTTGCTATTGACTTGTCCACCAAGGCAAAGTTGTTGCTGACACAGGGGGTCGAAGTGTGTCAAGCACTATTTCTTCAACAGAAACATATTGATTCCTCCAAAAATATTAATTTTTTCGATCATCAAAACTTGTTATTATATATTGATTTTATGCCTCCAAATAGGAGTTCACAAGGCTAAATCAATAAAAATAGATGCTGTGAATAAATTGAAATCTTTACATCAAATCGTAAGCCTTCATATGATTGGAGTTCACATGCTACGTATTAATATTATAAGCCTCAAGACTGGTAATAAAAAAAAAAGATAACCATACACAAAAATAGTGTGGGATCCAATCACAAAATCATACATGAGTAACCATAATAGTGGGACAAGAAAAACTACAAAATAGATGTTAGGACAATACTACGTTTTATTTTATGTGGACAACATGGTCTGTATAAACCATACACGTTATCACAACCCGCTCTGATACAACTATTATACAATAAAAAAAGATAAAACCTTATAAGGCAGAACTAGGGTTCATACCATCGAGATCTATTTGGTTTGCTCTCAACAACCTTAATAGTTTGATCCTAATCGAAGTATGAGCACGACTGAAATGATCTTGCTCGACTGACCTCGCGATCTTCTACCGTAATCCTATTGCACCTTGATCTCAAACTGAGTGTGGGATCAAAAACGTGATCTTCTTACCTTAACAGAACCTCTCTCGTAATATTTCGAGTATTAAGTTGTGTGTCCTGACCTAGAAGGTACAACGGTGTATATATAGGCAACGGTAGGGACCCCAAGGAGAAACATGGGTTGGGCTTCCTATATAATTTGGAATCCTAATTCAATCCGATTAATTTTAATTTATATAAATTATAATTCATACCACTACAAAATTATAATTGCATTTCCTTCCCATGTCTCAAAATTATATTTCGAACTCCATGTTATTAAATGCTCATTTATCTCCTCACATTAAGATTACAATACTCCATCCATCTTTGCTATTTCATATTCAAATATTTATGTGTGAAGATGTACTTAAGGCTCTTGTGATCCGAGAAGACCTTGAACTGCTCACCATATAAATAGTGTCTCCAACTCTTAACTGCAAAGATGACTGATACCAATTCTGGATCATGCGTGGGATACTTGTGTCATGATTCTTTACATGATGAGAACCATATGCAACAACTCTCCCATCCTACATCAACACGCACCCTAATCCATCCTTAGAAGCATCACAATAAACTAAATATCGTTTCTCTCGCTCCGGAACCACCAAAATTGGAGCGGATGTCAACCTCTTCTTCAACTCTTGGAATGAATTGTCACATGCTTCATCCCATACAAATCTGATTCCCTTTCTAGTACGTCATGTCATCGGAGCTGCCAACCGTGCATAATCCCCAACAAAGCGTCGATAGTAACTAGCTAAGCCCAAAAGGCTCCGAATTTCAAAGACACTTTTGTGTCGCTCCCTAGTCAACACTGCCTCTATCTTTGACTGATCTACTATCACTCCTTCGCTCGACACTTCATGCTCCAGAAATTTCACTTAGGAAAGCCAAAAGTTGCACTTAGATTATTTAGCGTAGAAGGAATTCTCCCTCAAAAGTTGTTGTACAATCCCCAAGTGTTTCTCGTGCTCTTCCTCTATTGGTGAATAAACCAATATATTATCCACGAACACCATGAAAAACTGGTCCAAGAATTCATTGAAGATCCAGTTCATTAATCCCATGAAAGTGGTGGGTGCGTTGGTCAAACTGAACAGCATCACAAGGAATTCATAATGACCATACCGCATTCGGAATGCTGTCTTGGCTATGTCTTCCTCCTTGACCCTTAGTTGATAATAACCTGACCTCATATTGATTTTTGAAAATACCTGAGAACCCCTAAGCTGATCAAACAAGTCATCAATCGTTGGCATAAATATTTATGCTTCACAGTCACACTATTCAATCACCGATAGTCAATACACAACCTCAAGCTCCAATCCTTCTTCTGAGTAAATAAGGTTGATGTACCCCAAGATGAAGTGGTAGGTTGAATAAAACCTTTATCCATCAATTCTTGCAGTTGTATGTTCAACTCCTTCAATTTAGTTGGAGCAAATCGATAAGGTGCCACAGAAACTAGAGTTGTTCTCGGCACAAGGTCAATAGAAAACTCTACTTCCTGTTGAGGAAGTAAACCCACAGTATCTTTCGAAAAGTCACGAACCGCTCTGGGCAACTCTCCTCAATTCTGATTCCCCCTCATCATCCCATGTCACTAAAAACAAATGACCAACAATAGCTCTACCCCACAACTCATGAATTCCTGATTGAACATCTCCTCTAGTTTTCACCATCTTCCACCACCGATCTGCCTCCCCAGTAAATTGATAAGTCACCAATGAAATCCTCAACTCCTCTTCCACCACTTGTAATGTGTTCATAGTCTTCTTCACCTGTTGGCCACAAACGGATCGACCGCACCGGTGAACTAGGGAGGGTTCATACGGCAGAACTCTCGGTTTCATTTTTCGGTTGATTGTTCTGAGCCAACTACTGTATGTCCTCCGCCATAGGCCTCACGACATCCTCTCCACTAGCAAGATCTAGTGGCCCTGCAGCAGCACCCCTGCCTTGACCCTAAACTCTACTAGGCGACATCTTACTCCAGAAAAGGACAAAACTCATCAGCAACACAGGACAGTCAACATATATACACGAGTAAGCATATAAAACACATACTGAGTAATGCCTTTGAGAATGTTTCACTGATATTCTAATTAAGTTTTTTGGACCTCCAATCAGAAGACACAGTGATTAGACACCTCTTCTAGCCGAATTTCACAAGTAGTTGATGGAACGTCCGAAGACAAGTCATTATATTTTGGGGCATAACTCCACATAATCATGCAGACCTCCAGACCTCTAGGACCCTATCCACGGCTCAAGGTATTCAAACTTTGCTCTGATACCAAGTTGTCACACTCTAAACTTCTAGGGTATGAATTAAGCAATGGAACAATATACACAAAAGATAACATAAACATATCTCCAATAAAGTGAAATAACTCCCAAGTTTGCTAATCAATTATCAGGTAAACAATTAAACCACCTATCCTAAATAGAAGATGAATAAATTAAAACAAGCCCATAATGCCCGAATAAATAAATTAAGTTTGAGAAGCTCTAACTAAAAGTTTAAACACGATAATATTGCCAAAAATGTAGATCCTATCTAACATGCCGAATCATCTTCAAAAGTGAAATCTAAATCCTTGGATCTATGTCATTACCTGTAAATTGTTAGTTTACAGAAAAACATAAGTCAGAGCTCGAGTAGGAAGTCATATTGAAAATATCGACATATTGAATAAAACATATTCGCATCAACAATGTAATATGCATAAACGACAAGGTAAACAATTGAGTAAATAATCACAATGCTATCATGCTCAACATATATACAACTCATGCATAATTTTGACAGTCTCGCATCGCGGGCTCCCCACATCTGGGACCCTATCACAGAGTTTATGACTACCTCGACCATCGGGCCACTTCTTAACCCAGTTTATGGGCTTTTACTAGAAGAATCACGAAGACCCCAAGTCAAATTTATGAGTTGCTCCGACCGTCGAGCCATCTCCTACCCAATATTTGACATCCATGCATGCTCATATATACCAATAATAATCAATTCCAGACTTAAATAGTAGCCATAATTGGACCAGGAGGCAAGGAATAGGCTGAAAAATGAAATCAGGACATTCTATTTTTTGACAGGTCACTTGAGTGGCCAAAACCAGTCCACTGTCCAAAACAGATTGCTAAAAATTTAAGGAGGTCACTCGAGCGACTTATATCTCACTCGAGCACATAGATAAATTTTCAGATTTTGTTATGTCAAACAGACCTCATTTGTTACCTTCGTTTATGCAACCTAACAGTCCAATATGCTCAAAACACCACAGATCATGCATGACTCGATCACATGCCAAAAACAACATATATACCATTGAAATAAATATGATTTACGCAATATCTTAATGTAAATCGTCGTGAAATTCTAACTTATTCGATAAAAATGCAGAATATACTATTGTGATTGAAAACCCCTTGGAAAACTTCGCGTGCTCGGTCGATCTTGGGCTCTATGTGAAGCTCTCAACGCCCTCTACAATTGCTAGTTGATCACCTCGCATGAATCTTCTATCTAGGCACCTATTCTCTTTCCTTAAGTAATCTAGGATTTAGAGATCTCTAGAAAAACCTGTGAATTTTTAATAGAAAACTAATTTTAAGGTTTTCTAATCCTTTTGTAGTTAAAACTAGGTTAATTACATTAACCCCCTTGAACTATGTAAAACCCCCACATCAATCCTGAAACTCCAACTAATTACGTAAACACAACATCATGAAATTCTAGAATTGACCAAAAGTAATAAAAATAGAACATCGAACCTTGGGTCCTCACAAAAACATGATGGCCATAAACGCTAGCAGTCAAGAACACAATTAGTATAGTGGTCGAGATCATTATCGAACATGAACACCATATTATGGAAATTTTTGGCTTGACTACGACGTGGCAATTATCATAATCATTGGTGTTTGATTGAAAGGCAAGCATTTGTCGAGAGTTGAAAGTGGAACAACAATTGAGATATAGATTTGATGGAGAACACTTGAGGATAGCACTATCGAGCTTAGATCTTTATAATGTTTTACTTTATTTTTACTCTCGTAGTTTTGTGTTACTGCTTATGTATAAACTATGCATATCACATCATATTTTATCTTGTCATAGTTGTCCTGTAATGGGACTAAGGGTAGGATAATGTATTGAGCCTCATAGCTCATGGTACAATTTCTCTGCCCTTAGAATTTCATGCCGTGTATTGAAAAAGATGAGCAGATCAAGAATGTCCGGTCCTTCACGACATTAGTATCAAGGAGGACACTGTTGAGCCTTGATTTGCGTAGTATAGGGTTAAAAGCTCTAAAATATCCATATAAAGCCTTTTGTGGATAATCCTTTTAAGGGATTTTATTTTGGTGTTTCATATATTGTAAGAACAAACATGTACTTTTCTTAAATTATAAGAGTTTGGTTACTTTAAATTAAAGTTCTCAAAATTCAAGGTATTACAATTGTTGCCCCTAGCATTTTTTAGTTGAGTTTTCATTTTTGAAATACAAATCAAATCCGAGTAAATCAACAGAATATAGATAGGATAACAGAAAGAATCGCAACAAATGTTACCAATCTAGTAATACCAAATCACGGAATAAAACACAACTAATGAGTGCTTTCCTTTAAATTGAATAAAAATAGAATAATAACCGACTAAAAACATAAGTAGAATTTTTTTCCTTCAAAATTTATAATTTGTCTACCATAATTACGAATATTGTTAACTCAAAATTGTAAATTGTTAAGAGAATTAGAATCTGTTAACTAAACTAACGAGGATAAAAATATTATTCAGAAAATACATTAATCCCCTCAGTAAATCATTTAGTTCGACGAAGATTGGTAAATACGTCAGGATACACATACCAATCACATGAGGGTATGGTCGACTAGAGAAGGGTTATCCATACTATATTCCAACCGAGAAGGCCGAATATGGAGCTAGCCAACCTAAGAAAAGTGGTCCAACTTCTTGCTGATCTGGGAAAGGTGGCCTAAGATCCGATCGATCCAAAAAAGGCAATGGGTGATTGTTAGTCCGATTTAAGACAGAACTCCGAGTAAGTCAGGATATAATTTTAATAGATATGGATGAGAAATCCATGGCCAATTTAATTAATATGAGAAGTATTGATTGAATGAAACTCTAATGGTAGAAGATAAACTTCTTGGATAAGAACCAAGTAAGAGTTATCTCATTTGTGGCTAATTAAAAGGTAATCCTACTCCAATTCTGATGAGGAATCAGTGTCCTAAGAGAATTAGGAAGTTTAAGTCACAAAGTCTATAAAATGGTTTAGATTCATGAAGAAAGGGACGTTCTGACACATTGATTTACTTGCTAATAGAGAATATTGGTTTGATTCTGCTTACCCTTGTGAATCTTTGCCTGATTTAGTCATCGGAGAGCCTTCCCACCATAGCAACGAAGGGTCCTTTGACTGGTTATTGTTTTGTAGATCACATGTCCACCAGATTGAAAGAATTGTTTCAACTGGATATTGAGCTCTTGGCTTTCAGTCCTGATTGAAAAAATCAACCCTTTTATAATTGGCGCCATCTATGGGAAAGCCAAAGTCTCATGGCTGAAACACCTAAGAAATATCAGGTGAAAGAACATAACAAGATGGAGAAATCTTGATCTCCTCCCCTGAATTCAAGCGGACCCAGGAAAGAAGTTTCTAAGGTCCCACCCCCAAAACTTGTTGGAGGGCAACCTGAACGACAGGCGTTGCCTCCTACGATCCCATCACCAGTTGCGCCACTCGCCCCACCAATGGCTCTCCTGCCGCAATCGACCTTTCCATTAGCTCCAGTAGAATAGTGTAGGCCATACTCAAAACGTTAGGCCCACGAGGCCTGAGTCCATAAATATGGGCCGAGAGGCCAAAAACAGGCCGCACGAAGTCCATAGGCCGAACTAAGGTCCCAAGACTTCGCAAACCAAGTCCACAAGGCGAGGCAAGCCCCCACTAATTTTGCAGACTAAATTCCAGGCCAAACTTAAGGCCATGGAGGTTTGTCGATTGAAAGCTAAAACCCGAGCGCAGAAGGGTCAAAAGGCAGGGCCAAAAATGATATTTTCGAAGTTTGGTGCCATAGAAAAAATATCATTTTTTCTAGAGTCGATATTGCGGGACACGAGAAAAAATTGCCGGGGGGGTGTGGGGGTCAGTGCTGTGAGCCTCGAGCCGCGGTGAAGGGAAGACCGTGGGGCCGCGGGAGTCATGGCCACGAACCCCATCTCTAAAATGGTTAACTCCAGCGACTAAGCCACGGAGCAGGAGGAAGGAGCCAAGCCCAGTGACCTAGCCGCGAGCTGGCTGGCAGCAAAGCCGCGATCCCCAAGGGGCTAACCCCTGCGAGGGTGAGTAGGACCCCCAGCGATAGTACCGTGGGGGAGGGAAGGGCCGTGGGGGGAGGGGGGTAAGGGAGAGGAGGAGAAGGAGAGAGAGAGAGAGAGAGAGAGAGAGAAAGAAGGGAGGGGGTCGTGTCGTGGCCACCATGCCTGCAGACCCCGCCGTTGCACTTCGATTCTAACGGCGCCATATGTCGAGCCTGTAGGTCGACGGTGGCTGAGTAAGGATGCCCCCCCCTCCCATGTTGGATATCTAAATCCAAAACCTGCGAAGATCAAGTGACGATGGAGAATCAGGCTCAATGGCAATCGAACCTGAGGCCACGACCCGTGAATCACTAGAGTCCGAGATCGTAAAATAAGGCAGATCAAGGTCGGGTCATCGCCGGGACCCAAGAGGGCTGCAGATTGAAAACTGGAGCCAAACGTGGCCACATGTCTGGCTACCAAACAACGAATAGTGAAGTCAAAGGATGAGAATGCAATTAGAGCACATCCCGAGGTCTAGAATATCAGTCCTAGCGCATGCCCGCCTGAGCTGCAATGGCAGGGCTCGGGCAAACGGGCCACGGGGATAGGACATCAATGGTCGGGGAGAGACTGAGCCGATGGTCTCCCAGCCTTACTCATGGAAAAGAGAGGGGACTAGTGGATCGGTGGCTTCAAAAGAGGAGGGGTTACCACGGGGCCAACCGTCACCTCGAGTCATAGCAAGGGCGGGGTCACTGGGGTCAAAACACGTGTCAAGCATACATAGGGACACTTGGCACCAGAGCATGGGCCTAGTGTGCCTATATATACTTGACCTCCCGTGTGTCAAATTAGTTGGTTAATTCATTGGTTGACTGATTGGGCATAGGAGCATCTTAGAGAGAGAAAGGCTTCTTTTAGGCTTGAGAGAGATCTTCTCCTAGCCCCCTTCTAGTCTACTCTCTAGGTCTTGTCCCCCACCTACCTTCCTAGGCCCATTTCAGAGTTAGAGAGAGCTGTCATCCTCTTTCTCCTCATGTTTGCGTCTTCCTTCACCCTTTCCACTTCTTCTTCTTTCCCTTTGGCTAAATTAGATTTCACTGTTCTTAATCTCTCCAGCATATTCTTACGAATGTCCTCACCTTGCAGAATCCATCCCCTATAAATAGCAACCTAAGCCTTCGCGAGATGCAGAGAAGTCAAGGACAGGAGACAGATCTCAAACAAAAACCCAGAATGAAGGAAGGAGAGGATCCCGAACTCATTACGGATCTCTCTGAGATGAGGAAAATAGTCACATAGATCGGTCCAAAGGTGAGACCAAGAGATTGAGGAGATGAGGTGTTATATACACCATATAGAAAGAGAGAATCGATCCATCTAGAAAAGGATCCTGTTCAGCCTGTCATGTCAGGACGAGACGAACGCTCAGAGATCGGCCCTTCACGTCAGGAGAATTAATGGGAATAGATTCATAGGCCCCGAGTAGGGGAACATCAAGCAAAAGCCCTGTCAAACGCGGTTCGACAGCCTCCGATTCCACCACTCCTCAACATGTGCGATTGGTTGAACCAACAGGCAGGGATCGCTCCAAATAATAACCCCATGGCGGCATCTCTGATTGTACCTCTAGTTTCTCAATTCCCCAATGTAAGGGCCTAGTTAAATCAACAATTGGGTTGAACCGACCAGAGGATGATGGGAATCAGAAAGAATTGCAGCAATTAGTAGCATCACCATTGTCAGTTCAGATCAAAATGGAAGACTTACCTAGAAAGTTTGTCGAATGAATCCAATGACTCACATTAAAAGATTCATGAACTCTATGATGATTTATGTGGGCCATGACAGCCTATATTGCAAGGTATTTTCTTTAAATTTGGGCGAGATGACCCTAAATTGGTTTTGGGCTCTCTCTCAAAAGTCTATCACTAGTTGGAGGTAGTTGGCTGACTAGTTTTTCAAACGTTTCATGGTAAACTGAGCCCAAAAGAAATATGTCAATATGCTTCTATCTTTGAGGAAGAGATCTGATGAGGATCTGAGACAATATGCGAGCAAATATTGGGCCATCTACAATGAGATTGGAGACTGCATGGAGGCCTATGTAGTGGAGTCTTTTAGGTTGAAATATGTCAATCACCACATTGTCACTTCAAAGGTTAAATCCATCACCCTCAGGTCTCGGATAGTCGATTCGGTGTCACATCGGTCATATCTCATGACTTGTCACCTCAACTTTGAAATCATAAAAATCTAGATTATTTTTCAAACTCTATAAATATGAGGGGAGGGAGCTCTCATTCCCTTCACACTATTCTTGAGCTCTCTCCTCTCTCTAGAAAGCTCTCTCTTCTTCCTTCTTTGATATATTTTCCATGGCTCGTGGTGCTAGCTCCGGGTCCCACACTGTCCGTCGTACACTTCTCAACACATCTCCTCCTCCTTCTAAGGATCAATGGTAGAGGGCTCCATACATCGGTGGTAGTGAGGATCCATTTTGGCAAGAGGTGGAGGTGCCTTCACCAACTCTCGTCATCACTTCATATGAGCCTTTCTTGTTCGCGTCGGAGATTTCTCTTGATTCTGCTCACACTGTCCTTCCTTCATCGGTGCTTCATCTATGCATCGAGCGGGGAGACATTCCCTACTCGCCTTCTTAGTATGGCTCTGCTTCTCAGCCACCGCGATTTTGGCCCTAGTGGGTGGACACCGTCACTTCCGACCTAGACCATCGGGCCATCTTGCGTTCCGCCGGCATCCTGGATTCCATCTTACTTTCTCATGACTTGGTGGTGAGCCAGAAGCCAGTCAACATCGAGTTTACTACGTCTCGGTGGAGCCGGGACACTCACACTTTTTACAGCACATGGGGGGAGGTTAGCCCCACCCTCGAGGATGTTACTGTGTTGCTCCGCCTTGACACTCTCGGGTCTCGTGCTTTTGATCCTTCTGAGATTTTGCTGCCAGATTAGAACAGGATCGATTAGCTCCATGTGGCTTTCACAGCGTCTACTTAGTTGGGTTCTAGCTTCAGCACCACCGGAGAGCAACGTGACCTCCATGAAGAAGACTTATTGGGGGTGTTGGTTGTCATACTTTTTCAAACACAGTCATCCGAAGGCACCAACGACCTCATTAGAGTACGAAGGTCTCGGCGCCAATGACCTCATTGTACTTGGCGAGCTTTCTGGTATATTTTCTATCTTTGTTCATTCTGCCCAGCTTTCATGGCGAGGGCCCAAGCCCGCTTACTTTCCACCTGGTAGTGCGTCTCGCGGCGAGCAATCACATTCACCGGGCTCCTTTGTTTTTGGGTTCTCTACTCTACCGGCTTGACCAGATCCATGCCGACACTGAGCGGTATGTTGGGAGGTATGACATTTTTTCCGTGATGCAAACTCAGTTTCTCGTATGTTTCTTTTATGAGCATTTTCCTGTCATAGCTCGTTCACCTATTGTTCTCCCCATCGCGAGGCTCAAGAGGCAATGCGACGCCTTAGGTTTGATGGTGGAGGATGGAGTCGAGATCTCCCGTCTGTAGTCTCTCCGCTAGTCAGGTCGATCCGTGACTAAGCTCTGGGGGGCCAGTTTTGATAGGTTCAAATAGTTCGTCCCCTACCCGTACATACAGTTGGAGCCTATTGCCGGGGTCCCTATCCCATCTTCTTACTCCATGGAGGCTAGATACCTCAATCTCATTGACTGTTCCACGTGCCGGCGTCTCTCTGCGCTCAACGCCTTCGCACATGTCTGTCCCTACTCACTGTCGATCCTGAGTGAGGCAAGACTGTCGTCTGTTGTATATTGCCTGAATCGGCTTTCCTTACAATTTGGATATGAACATGGGATACCCGGCCCCACACCCATGTTACAGCCATTTTTTACCAGCCTTAGCCATTTCATCCATGAGTACGAGTCAGACCTCTTCGGCGGGTACACCCGGGTCACTTTGCCTCCGAGGTTTCGGATCGGTCAGTTCACCACTGCACACCATGCTTTTTGGAGACAAACTTTGGATTCTTTCTGGACTTTGTTCGTGAGCCAACTGTCGTCCAAACTGGTTCATTTGTCTTCTTGCAAGACATTTCTCTACGCTTGGCGCTTAAAGGGATCACCCGTGGCTTGAGGAGCCGTTGGGCCCCACCTGTCAGTACACCGTCTCTCCAGGATGACGCTGCCATTGCATCTTCACCCACCACTGTTCTGGACCTAGCAAGACCCGCCATAGCAGACCGCACAAGAAAATGCTCGAGGAAGGTATGCCCTTTGCCTACTTTACTTTTTTTGTATCTACATGTTATGTTTTATATGTATTTTGATTTCTGAGCTTCTTCTGGTTTTTTTTTTTCAAAGTCTCCCTTAGATTGCTACCTCTCCTCCTAGCCCCTCATTCAAACTTGTGGACCCAGCACCAGGTACGCGTAACTTTGCGTTTTAAATTTTTCTCTTCTACATTTTGTAATTGTGTAATCATTTTTTTTAGCTCAACTTGACAATGACGAGGACCAGGTCCCAACTTCTCAGCTCCATAGAAAAAGGTGATCTGTCCATCATACGGCCGCTGTATCCTAGGATGTCACTTCTGAGGCTCCGCATCGACGCCAAGCTCAGCTCTTGAGGGGGAGGATTCTGAGGAGGATCTCTGAGACTTAGTTGCCGGCCCTTTAGTTGCTCATCGTTCCTCCAAGGGAGTTCTTCCGACATCGATAGAGATCGTTGACTCTAACGGCTTCTCTTTTGAGCCTACTATCGCTGGGCACATCCCGGTCGTTGGTCCACCCTCTAGTGATTCTCCTAGCAATGCCTCGTGCACCGCCAGCCATGGCACTACAGCCCCCTCAGCTGCATCGTCTAACACTATTGTTCCATCCCCTGCGGGTTCGTCCACTGCGAGGCCTGCTGCTCCTATTGCCACTGAGTCTGCCACTGCCAATTCTAGGGAAATTTCTTCATCTCCCATCACATTGCCATGATCTCAATGAGGACCCTCCTTCTATTGTGGCTTCACTAGTAGCCGAAGCAAAGGTTTCATTTCGTGCCCCACCTGATGCTACATTTTCTTTGCGATTTCTGCCTATCTCCTAGAGTGGTGAGCCAGCTAGCCTAGAGAGATTGTTTGGGGACTTGGGGGATGAGGGCCTTCCCCGAGGTAGTGCCTACCAGTCGCCTTTTGACTTGGGTCAGTTTGCTTTGCCAGGCGAGGTTGCCCCACCGCTATTTCCTGTGAGTCCTCCGAGGGAGAAAGTCCACGAGGGACATGGGACTGCTGCAGGTGATGTTCTTTTTGGGCAGGACCATCTGATTCCTGAGGGAGGAGGGAGCGTAGCTTCTCACCATGCGCCGCCCTTGGACACACAGGGCACGGATTTTGACTTTGGTGACTTCATGGGTCATGCCTTTCCTCGAGCTCAAGCAGACTTGCTCCATGCTGTGTTGGTGCGCTATCCTGAGACCTTCGCCTGTCGCCTGGTTTTCTACTCAATTAGAGATTGTGGCCCCCATGTTTTTACTAACTCTCTTCCACTTTCTAAACTGAGTTTGCCCAATGCTTGTCAGTGACTTCATTAATTCCACCAGAGCCATTGCCCTGTCTACTATCGAGGTGTTGAAGAAGATTGAGATTGATTGTTCTTGGTTACTGCCTCGGCTTGACAAGGCCCACGTTGTTTCTACCTCCCATGTTGCGGAGGTGACCATTGCAGAGTACCGCAAGGCGATAGACTTTGCCGACGAGACTTGCTCACATTGGAGGGGAAGTTGGATACTGCCTTAGCCACTCTTGCTGCTACTCCCCGACCTGTTGGGTCAACCTTGTAACCTTCTGACCCCTTTCTGAGGGTCTCCTGTAGTAGTTTTCTTTTGTTTTCTTTTCTTTTTTGTAGTATATGGACGGACTTGTAGTACACATTCGATGTTTGTAGTAATATAACATCTTTTGTATTGATTTAAGGGAAATTACACATTCTTGTTTTTCTTGTTACAACTTTCTGAATGAAAAGAACAAAACTAAAGTAAAAATCCTAAGAAAAATATGCCTTTAAAAACTTTACATTGATCGGGCCATTTGGAAACCTATCCTCTACTCTTACTAGTTTATAATAGCTGTTGTCGTATGCCTTCGTGACTCGGTAGGGACCTTCCCATTTTGGTGAAAATTTGGGCTTCGGTAAGTTCCTCATGAGAGCACTCACCGCCTTCCACACTAGGTCTCCCTCCATGAATGTCTGTGGCACAACACCTTTGTTGTAAAACTTGGCAATAGACTACTAGTACCTTTCGATGTTCCGTGCCGCCGCACACGCCTCTACTCCAAGGCTTCGAGATCCACCCTCCAGTGATTCTCCTAGCAGTGTCTCCTACACTGCCAACCATGCCACTACAACCCCCTCAGCCGCATCGTCTAACACTATTGTTCCATCCCCTGCGGGTTCGTCCACTGTGGGGTCTGCTGCTCCTACTGCCGCTGAGTCTGCCACTACCGATTCTGGGAAAATTTCTTCATTACGCCAAGAGCTCCAGTCACATTGCCATGATCTCAATGAGGTTCCTCCTTCTATTGTGACTTCACTAGTAGCCGAAGCGGTTTCATTTTGTGCCTCGCCTGATGCTACATTTTCTTTGCGATTTCTACCTATCTCCTAGAGTGGGGAGCTAGCTAGCCTAGAGAGATTGTTTGGGGACTTGGGGGATGAGGGCCTTCCCCGAGGTAGTGCCTACCAGTCGCCTTTTGACTTGGGTCAGTTTGCTTTGCCGGGCGAGGTCGCCCCACCGCTATTTCTCGTGAGTCCTCCGAGGGAGAGAGTCCACGAGGGACATGGGACTACTGCAGGTGATGTTCTTTTTGGGCAGGACCATCTGATTCCTGAGGGAGGAGGGAGCGTAACTTCTCACCATGCGTCGCCCTTGGACACACAGGGCACGGATTTTGACTTCGGTGACTTCATGGGTCACGCCTTTCCTCGAGCTCAAGCAGACTTGCTCCATGCTGTGTTGGTGCGATATCAGAAACCTTCTCCTGGTTTTCTACTCAGTCAGAAATTGTGGCCCCCATGTTCGTACTGACTCTCTTCCGCTTTCTGGACTGAGTTTGCCTAATGCTTGTGAGTGACTTCACCGATTCCACCAGAGCCATTGCCTTGTCTACTATCGAGGTGTTGAAGAAGATTGAGATTGACTGTTCTTGGTTACTACCTCAGCTCGACAAGGCCCATGCTGTTTCTACCTCCCATGTTGTGGAGGTGACCATTGGAGAGTACCGCAAGGCGATAGACAATTGCCGACGAGACTTGCTCACATTGGAGGGGAAGTTGGATACTGCCTTAGCCACTCTTGCTGCCACTCCCCGACCAGTTGGGTCGACCTTGTGGCCTTCTGACCCATTTTTGAGGGGTCTCCTGTAGTAGTTTTCTTTTCTTTTCTCTTTTTTTTTGGTAGTATATAAACGGAGTTGTAGTACACATTCAATGTTTGTAGTAATAGAACATCCTTTGTATTGATTTAAGGGAAATTACATGTTCTTGCTTTTTTTGTTACAACTTTCTCAATGAAAAGAACAAAACTAAGGCAAAAACCTTAAGGAAAATATGCCTTTAAAAACTTTACATTGATCGGGCCATTTGGGAACCCGTCCTCTACTTTTACTAGTTTATAATAGCTACTGTTGTTAGCCTCCGTGACTCAGTAAGGACCTTCCCATTTTTGTGAAAATTTGGGCATCGGTAAGTTCCTCATGATAGCACTCATTGCCTTCCATACTAGGTCTACCTCCTTGAATGTCCGTGGCACGAATCCTTTGTTGTAAAACTTGGCAATAGATTGCTAGTATCTTTCGATGTTTCGAGCCGCCGCACACGCCTCTCCTCCAAGGCTTCGAGATTGGCTCGTCGCTCCCCATGGCTTCCATGGCCAATGCCAATCTTACAGAAGGTATGGCAATCTTGGCCAGCAACACTATCTTGGCCCCATAAACCAGGTTGTATGGACTGGACTTGTTAGATTTCTTCTTCGAAGTTTTGTATGCCCAAAATGTGATCACTAAGTGATAGGCCCATCCCCCCCTTAACTCGTCTAATAGATTGCTCAATATTCGAATGATGGTCTTGTTTGTTGCCTTTGCTTGGCCATTCCCCTATGGGTAGTAGGGATATGACGTCTTGTGCCTTATCTGATAGGATTCCAGCAAGTGCCGAACATCTCTATTTATGAATGGGGTCCCGTTATCCGACAGGATAACTTTTGGTATCCCAAATCTGCATATGATGTTCTCCTAGATGAAGTTTGCCACGACAACCCCCGTCACCTTTTTTAGTGGTACTGCCTTGACCCATTTGGTTAAAATCTCTGTGGCGGCCAGTATCCAATGGTTTCCTCGTGTTGGTGGGTGAATGGGGCCAATGAGATCCATTGCCCAAGTATGGAAAGGCCATGGAGCCCGTGTGCCATGTAACTCCACCGAAGGCGTGTGAACCAGATTTCTGAACTTCTGGCAAGGTTAGCACCGCTTCACACGTCTCTTCACATCTGCCTCCATGGTCCGCCAGTAGTACCCCAAGGTGATCAGTTACTCGTAGAGCTTCCGCCCCCTTTGGTGCTCCAGTTCATGCCGTCCCTAGAGGACTGCCTCGATCTCTGCACCCGCTAAGCATCTCAGCGTGTTTCCATCCAGCGTCCTCCGATATAACTCGCCTTGCTATAGAAAGAACCTCTTAGCCCGGTGTCTGACCTTTCTAGCATCTCCTAGGTCATAGGGTAAGGACCCCTCCTTTATATAGTCTATGTACCTCTAATGCCAGTCAGGCAATTCTTCATTGAAATTAGACTCCTCCTGAGTCATCCGAAGTGAGCAGCGAGGGCACTCCCTTTGCATAAGAGCTATATTGCTTTTCATTTTTGGCCAATAGTAGCCTTGCCTCTATACCCTCCTGTGGAGAGCAATCTCCTCGTCTCCATAGGTGTTTTTGTGTATCCCGTGCAACTTTTGCTTGGCTTCCTCAGCCCTTATACATCTCACAAGCCACCCCTGGAGGCCCTTGTAGTATAGCTCTCCACGCAGTATACAGTATTGGGCTACCATCGCAGGAGCCACCAGTCCACCTCCCCTATTGAGCTATTTGCGGACCGGGCATCTCCAGTCTTCTGTAACTGCATGTCCGACGAGATTTTGGATCTCCACCGACTTTGTCCTCCTTGTAATCTGAATCAATCCTTCACTTTTCTCAAATTCTATCCTTGCCCCCAGGGTCGTGAGGGCATTTGGGAATCTGTTCTCGGTTCAAAGTTGATGAGAAATTTTGACCTGAGTGAACCTTTCTAGCAAGTTTTAGACCTGGTGCAATAAGGCACCAGGGATGGCTCCTTCAGTGCATAGGCCCTAGTGGTCTGCTTATTCACGAGCTTTGAGTCTCCTAGTACTTCTAATCTTTTGATACCAGCAGCCTCTGCAGCTATCAGCCCCAGGACTAATGCTTCGTACTCAACATCATTATTTATGCACTGAAAGTCCAGCTTGTAAACTAGACATCTCTTCTTCCGACACCGTCAAAACTCAGTGTCCATTCTTCCTCTGCCTTAGCAGCCATGAGTGCTATAAAGTCTTCTCCGAGTAAGTTCTCCTCCAATGGTTCACACTGCCCATTCGGGGATTGGGCCAAAAGATCTGCAAAGTGCCTGACTCTTTATGGCTTTCAAAATGATGCATGTGATGTCGAACTCAGCTAGTGAGAGTAGCCACCTCGTAGCCCTTCTAGTCAAGGTTGACTTGGACAACAGGTACTGTATCGGATCGCTTTTTGTGACTACCTGCACCGAGAAGGCAAGAAAGTAATGGCGCAATTTTTGTGCTGTGAATACTAGCGCCAAATACTCCAGCGGCGTGTACCGCTCTTCTACTCCCTAAACCTTCCTACAAATATAATACACTGGTCACTCTTGTCCGCCAATCTCTAGGACCAAGAGCACCCCGATGGACTTGGGCGTGGACGTGAGGTAAAGCATCAACGTTCATCCCTTCTGTGGTGCCACCATGGTCTACGAAGATGTCAAAACTTGCTTCACCCTGTCAAACGCATCTTGATGTGCCTCGTCCCATTGGAACTGGTAGTCCTCTTTGAGCAAACTAGAGAATGGGGCTACGATTTTTGCTAATGCGGGGATGAAGCGCCGCTGGTATGACACCTTCCCTAGGAATCTCTTCAGTGACCTTTAGAAAGTGGGTGGCAGCATCTCCATGATTGACCTGATCTTTGTCTCGTCCGCATCAACCCCGAACCGGTGTACTAGGAATCCAAAGAACTTCCCTGTTGCTACTCCAAAGGCACAATTCATCGGGTTCATCTTCAGCTTGCACTTGCGGCACCTATGAAACACCGCCTCTAGATCATCGAGATGGCTCTCTCATTTTTTGGACTTCACCACCAAGTCGTTGACGTAATCTTCTACTGACTTATGGAGCAAGTCATGGAAGATTGCTGTCATGGCTCGCTGGTATATGGCACTTGCGTTTGCGTGGCCCAAAGGCATGGCAGTGTAGTAGAAATTTCTGAGCGGCGTTCGGAAGGCCGTTCTCTCGGCATCACTTTGGGCCATCTTGATCTAATTGTACCCGTTGAACCCATCCATGAATGAGAACATCTGGTGACTGAAGGTCGCATCTACTAGAGTGTCTATGTGGGGTAGCAGGAATTCACCTTTCGGGCACACCTTGTTAAAGTCTCAAAAGTCCACACATACTCGAATTTGTCCATTCTTCTTCTTGACCAACACAACACTCGCCAACCAGTCTGCGTATTGGATGGGGTGAATGAAGCCAGCATTCCTCAACTTATCGATTTCTTCCTTGATCATTTCTTCCAGGTTGGGATGGTACCTCCTTGGTGCCTGCTTGACCAGTTTGGGGTTTGGGAACACATCTAGATTATGGGTTTCTAATGCACTGTCTAGCCCTGGTATTTCATCATAGTGGTAGGCGAAGATGTCCTACTAACGCATCAATAGGGTTACCAACTTTCTTCTCTCCTCCCCTGCCAATGACTTGCTCACAAAAACTGGCCTTGGGTGTCACCATCCTTTTTGAGGTCCACCTCCTCTAACTCTTCAGGCTGGGGTTTAGGACCATCCCGCATGCACTTCGGGACCAGCTCGGGCTCCTTCACCACTTGTTCCTCTATCATGTCACAAGCCACCTCCACCCCGGGGTCAGCTTCCCCTTGGAGGGTCGTTGTCCCAGCGCGCCATCATAGGTTGTACACAATCTTTCTGCCCTTGCAGACCTTCTTAACTTTTATGGGCATCGGGGCATTAGAGCTCGCCAAGCCCTTCTTGGCGGCTATCTTCTCTTTCTATGGGCCATCCTTGATATCCTCCCACTTGAGGATTTTTACCCCCTTGGGCTTCCCTTGTATTGCGACGGCTGCCTCCTTGAGCTTTGAGAAGAATTCCGCGTCGGATAGGTGAGCCCCGTGTACTCCGAATGGTTTCTGGAGGGCCCTAAAGTCACCTTCTTTCTTGCCCATTTCCCCTTCAAGCATTGGTAATAGCTTGAGGGGACCGTCGTGTACTGGTGCATTCAGGACCTCCATAGGATGACATGATAGTTTGGCTGCGTGTCGATGACATGAAATTTTTTGGTTGCCTTAATCTCTCCAATGGCAAGATCCACCACTACGTGCCTGAGGGATGCCTTTCTCTCTCCACCAAAACCAGTGATGGTGATGGGAGTTTTGACCAAATGGCTTTCCGGATTGCCTACTTTCCTAAAGGTGGGAAGGGGCATGATGTCAATCGATGCACCTCCATCAAAGAAAGTGCGGCATAAATCCACATTGTTGATGTATGCAGTGACATAGAGAGGACAATTGTGAGGGAAGGTCACCCTCTTGTCATTATCAGAGAAGCTGATAGTGTTGGCTACCTCGCGCACCAGTCGTGGTTTTGAGCTGCTTGCTCCCATGCATGCTTGTTGGTGCACCTCCGCTATGTCCATGATGGCCCTGGTGATGTTTGTTCTTGCCACGGTTTTGAGGCCTAAACCATCAAAGAATGCTCTAAAGTTAACAGAATTTTGGAGGATCTTTATCGATGCATCTGGGTCCAGTACCACCATCGGCGTCTCATAGCTGGCTATGTCCTAAAGATAGTCATAATTGGATGCCATGAAGACTTCCTGCTCTGTGTCTTCTTCTATCGAGAAGCTGTAACATGCTGCCATGTTGACTACTTCGCTGGCTTCTCGGTGTTCGGGGTATGGTCTTTCTCATACATCTCTCTGTCTACCCTCACCCACCTTTAGTTCATTGGTGGTTTGCTTCCTTTTAAAGATCCTTTTGAGGGTCCAGCAGTCGCTGGTTGGGTGCTTGGTATGCCTATGGTATATGCAATAGTTCGGGTTATCTCAGTCCCTTCTTGTAGGCATGGGGTCGACCTCAGGGAGTTTTAGTTTTCCATCGGCCACCCATTCCTTG
>JABCMJ010005815.1:0-10877 GCA_014822125.1 Arbutus unedo
TTTTTTAATATTTTTTTCGTTTTTAGTGGAAACTTTTCAAAATAAGATCAAACTTTTTTCCACCTTTAATTAGATGGTCGGATAGCGAGTGAACTTTAAACATAAATTGTATTATTACCCAAAAGACATATATGTATATATATATATATAAATGCCACATAATGAAACATAAATAAATATTTACAAGACCCATGTCTGGACAATCTAAATTCATATTCAAGAGGCAATAAGCATCGCATTCTTTTGATGAATACCCATCATGCAATTCACAAACCGTTAGATTTCATTTTTAGACACTGGGAAAAAGTTAAAAATTGGAACAAATTGAGGGATGAAATTCAGAAGATGTTTACTGGAAGGATGAAAATCATAAATATAGCAAACTAAAAGCACAAAGTCATATATATGTATAGGGTATAAATATATGAAAGGGGCGAAGTGTAGTTTAGTTGGGTAGCAGTCCGCTACTGTCACACAACGTAAGCAGCACATAGATACATTATTGTACGTAGGGAAAAAGAAATCATAAAACGACATAAGAAAACGAAGTTGAAAACAATTATATATTTAGCCGCAAAGGGTTTCACCAATGACAGTGAAAGGTTGGTGAAATCACTGTACTCTAATCATGTTGGAGACATGTGCTTTTTGCCTAACGATGGGATTAGGAACTTCTCGACAAAATTTGTTTGGCATTTAAGGTAGATGCTGGTCATGTGTTGTCCAACGCCTTTCTCTATTTTATACTTATCGGGTCTCACAGTGTATACCTTTTACATATATTTATAGGATAGTAAAAAGTATTACGGCACAACGCTGACGATTCTCTTAAAGGCTAATTACATAATTACTTAAAACTTTTGAGTGATTAATTTTTGCTCTTGCCCATGCCTCTCCATTCTCACTGTATGGCAACGTGGTATACTTCAAACTCCTTCACTAATTTGTTTTATAACTTATAGTCACTTTACGTTTATTTTAGCTAATTTTTACTTAGCAAGTAGGAATTGGTACACCGTATGCTTGATAATTTCTCGTAAAAATTGTGTACCGCAACATCTCTCATAATTCCACAATATTGGGTACTTTTTTAATAGTATGTAACATAATGTATAGTCAAAAAAATAAATAAAACATATATATATTCACACGAGAAGGAGAAGTTGTACCATAGTTAGTGCGACTCAAACTAAGTATAGAATTAGTAATTTAGTACCTCATGATAGCTGGACCAGAGGACCCCGCTTTGCATTACATATAGTAAGGCATGCTGTTCGTCAAAACAATTTCGTTTTGACACGCAAAATATTACCTGAACAATTAGACGTTAACTGAATAATTTTTTATCAATGTTCGTGCCGCACGGTTGCATAGCAACCTTCCAATTCCTAGTGACGACTCCAAAATGTTTATTTAATGGTGTTATAAAGAAGGTCAAGCAACCTTCTTTAAATGGGGTTAATATTGTGCTAATGTTGAGTTTTATTTCATTTCAGTTTTCCTAATAAAAAAATACTAAGTCCTAAGTTATATTGTTTTGTTTAATTATTTTAGTAAAACGAGTCCACATTAAATGGGTAAACAATATCTTTAGTTTGAGCTCGATCACGAAAATTTTTAATTGTCCAAATATTTTAACTTTTTATACTTAACTATTTAGTTTAACAATATCAATGAGAAATTTACACAAGAATTTGGAAACAAAGGGGATTCTCCGTAGTTCCCTCCAGCTTTTTGAAGGAACAGGAGGGTCCAATCCCAGCTATTTGTGGCCTATTTCTAATTTTGCTTAGATAATTGAAACTTCTGAATTTTTGGCCTCATTTGAGAGCATCAATCACGCTACAAATTACATTGGCCAGATAGAGATTTAAACACATCTAGTTGATATACGTTCTCTGTCTTAATAATTTATAGTGTTTGAATTAATTATGTGAACTCTCTCTCTAGTATATATAGATGGTTCTACTGACAAGTGCTCCGGAAATATTTGTTTAAGAGCAATTAATGATAAAATTTGAGTTTAATAGATTTTAAATTAATTACATCATAATTAATAGCTATCCAATTTTAGTGTAAAAAAATGACATTTTATGCATGACTATAGGAACTCTTTTTTTTTTTTCTTCTCAATGTTACCTTTTTTTCTTAAAATTTTAAAATAATATTCTTAGTCTTTTAATTTGCTAAAAAAGTTTGGCTAACATTCATTAAGAATTTTCTCAAAAGACCATCGTCAAGTTATATTTTTTTCCCTTCAAAGTTATAAATTTTGTTTATTTCATAAAAAAGAAAAAATAGCTAGTCCAAAACGAGCACACTAATTTTAGCTAGGCACGTGGCATTTCAAACCATATGTCTAGTCCAATGACTATAGTTAAACCATCCGAAAAACATGAATGAATATCTAAAACAATAACAATAATATTGTATATTTTAAATTTTCCACTGATGTCCCTCACAAAAATTATATTTTGGATGAATTAAATTTTATTTTTAGCAAGGGTAATGTTGACAATGCCCATTATAGTTATTGTTACAATAAGTATAAATAGTTAACAAACATAACACATTTAATAAGTATTAGAATATAATTCATTGATTAATAATTTTTAACAATAAAGGACATGTACAATTTATTACCCCTAACAAGTACCATCAAGCACCAATAGTATTTGCCATATAAAGATAAAAAAAAAAATACACAACTTGGTTCCTCCTGTCCAAAGTGTAGTTATATATGGATATAAAAGCTGTACAAGTTTCCATGTGAAGGTGAGACGAAATTGGATTACTCATGACATTATTGAAAAACGAAAGGCGGTTAATTATTGCAGGGTAAAAATCCAGTTAGGGCCACATCATCAACAGAATAACCAGTCCAGGCTGTATACCTTGTGTAGAATATTCGTTTTCTAAACAAGAGTGTTACACACACATCACTTTAACACATTATTTTTGCACATCACATAAAATTACGTCGTTTTGTGTTGAGCAAGACCCAAATATATTTTGAGCGATATGAGTCAAAAACAAATATGATTTTTTTCTAACACAAAATGACGTAATTTTGAATGATGTGTAAAAATAATGTGCAAAAATAATGTGTTTCTAGAAGTTTTGTTTTCTAAATGGAGAAAGATTACGTGGCACTAACGTAACCCGAAGGCGAAAACTTTCTAGAACACCAAGGGGGGAGTTGCAAAGTGATGTCAAACTTCTACCAAAAATAACAAAGTATTTACGAATAAGTTTAGAAACACAAATTATTCTGTGTTCTGAATCGTCGGATGTACATGAAATTTTTCATAATCATATGTGCACATATATTCGACGATTCCAGATATATTTATGGTTAAATATAAACGAATAATTTGTATTGATAGACTTTTTCTCGAATAATTCATGTCATGATAATCTCTAGTTATTAATGGTTGCATGTTCATCCACGACAAGGCCAGCTGCTAATTTCTTGTGCTATTTTTTTTTTTTATATTGCTTCGTTTTGTTTGTTTCTCAACGGAATCCAAGGAGTTGTAAGTAGATCTTAAAACCTGCATGAGATTTATTGTCACAAGCACAAGTTATATTGTGAAGGCAACATTTTTTTTTTTAATTACAATTCAGATTGTTTGAGTCGAAGTATATGTTCACTTTGACTAATTCTTGTACAATTATTGTTCAGTACCTGGTTAATAATTGAGACTCAATAAAATCGAGATAAAATCCGTATAGACTTCCTTAAGAATTTATGGTAACTCGAAAGTTTCATAGTTGAAACATTAAGAGGAGCTCGAGAGTAACCTATTTTGATTTTTTTCGAGTATGGGTTTTTTGGTCTAAGTATATCTGTCTTTACCACAAATTTTTTTCTTGGTTAACAATAATTGTAGTTTTGCCAACATTTTCGGATTTTTTCATTTCCTTTCTTCCTCATAAAGGAAATCAGGTAATTCGTTGGTATACCATGTAATGTTCATTTTGTCTGGTTAGGAATTTTGACGGTCGAGATGGGATTTGAATTCTTAAATTTTTTGCCCAAGTCAGGGTATTTTTTATTTCAATCATGAATTTGTCTAGTGGCACAGATTGACAGGTGTTTTTCCAGCCTTTAAAAGCCTGTTCAATCTCTTTTATTTCAATCATGAATTTGTCAAGTGGAAAAGGCTGAAAGTTGTTTTTTCAATCTCTTTGGCGTTTTTCACCTTGTCATCGATTTAACTGAAATAATTTTAGTTCATAACTGATTATGGTTACATATACACCGCGGTTGAAAAACGAAACCCCAACCCTAGATTTAACACTACTAGAAAATACGTTTTTTGAGTCAAATTTCTTGCGACGGTGCTTGACTTTTTAAAAAAAAAAATTTAATTGAACATGCGTGTTTCAGTAGAATCCTCAACATAAATACGCAATGAAATACAATAATAAAATAAGAAAGATACAATTCGAGAATCTCAAGATATATAATATCCAATCACAGTCCCTACTATCACAACTTGAATTCATAAATAACATTACTGCCAATCATCTAGAAACTAAACTATTTTGTTTCTGGTTTGATCCCTTTGGATTGATTCACATGGTGGATAACATCTTCAATCAACAATTTCATGTTCAAGTGAGATGATCCTCCTTCTTCAACTGCTTCCTTTGCCATTTCTCCAAGCTTTCTAGCTCTCCTCCTTCTCTCTCCTCCTTCCTCCCCATCCCTCATCAACTCCTCTATGGCCTTCTTCACACACTCTCTCTCCACCAACACCTCAACCTCCTCCTCATCAGCCCACTGCATCCCAACCTCAACCCCAATCTTCACTCCAATCTTCAAAACCTCTGTGACCAGCTTCTCGTTGTAAAATTGCTCTGCGAACATCGGCCAAGTTATCATGGGCACCCCCGCGCACACTCCTTCCAGTGTCGAGTTCCACCCGCAATGCGTCAAGAACCCTCCAACTGCCGGGTGGGACAGGATCATAACTTGGGGCGCCCATCCTTTAATCACCAATCCTCTTTCCTTGTTCCTCTCTTCAAATCTCTCTGTCTCCAGCCACTTCTCTACCTCTGCTGATTTATCAGCTCCTCTGATTATCCAAATAAATGGCCGATTCGACGATTCTAAACCCAACCCAATTTCAATTAGCTGAGAACATGATATGTGACAGAGGCTACCAAAGCAAGTGTAAATCACAGAATTTGAATTTTTTGAATCGAGCCATTTCAGGCAATAGTGCTCATCAATGGCAGCCTTGTTTCCTCTATCAAACTTATCCGAACCCTCTTTGTTACAGAGAGAAACAGGCCCAATGCACCAAGTCTTGTTTGCCACTTTCCTGTATTCCTCCACGAATTCCATCTCCATCTCCTCAAAACTGTTAACCAAAGTACCACTCGCCGAAGCCTGAGCCGCTTTAATCTGATCCAAAACCCCCCTCAGCTTGAGTGATTTCGTTCTTACGAAATCCGGCAACTGGGTTTTCCTAAATTCAATCCGGTGAGGCATATTGGGCACCAGAACCCAATCCGAATCCAAATTTAGACCCTGAAGTCTGTTGGAGCAGAGGAGAGTGAAGCACGAAAGCGCATTGAAAACATATCTGGGAATCTCGAATTTCTTCGCAATTTCTGAAGTCCAAGGAAGAGCGTTGCTGGTAATTATACAGCTCGGAGGGGGTTTTAAATCTGCCATTAGTTTTTCCAACGGTTGTTGGAGCATAGAAGTGGCTGTAAAGAAGTGTTTGATATGGTCCGGGGAAGTGAGGGAGTCCATATTCTCCAAATTCTCTGGTAACCCGGCTTCTAAACAGGGGAAGCGGAGGGGGATGAGGTGGATTTTCAGGCCGGATTTGGTGGCGCGGTCGATGATGGGTTGGAATCGGGCGGCGTTTAAGGGGGTGGTGATTATGGTGATGGTCAAGCCGCCGCCACGGCTGTGGGCAGCGAGGAGCTTGGCGAAGTCGGTCATGGGGATGAGGTGGCTTTGGGACATGAGGGGGACGATGAGGAAGTGGAGGTCATGGTGGGATTGGGTGGCCATGGGGATGGAGCGCTGAATGCTGCTTATGGAAGGATACGGGCTTGAAATGGTGAGTGGCTTTAATAGGAGAGAGTTGGATGGAGTTTTAAGGGCATGGGATGGAAATGAATTTTGTTCACTCTCTCGACTGAATACTATCCCCTATTTTATTAGTTCAGATTGTCACATCGTTATTAAAAAAAATATTTTGTATAAACAAAATCTACACGATTTTAATAAATAAGAGCGAAGATAATATTTACCATCTTTAAAAGAGGTGAACAAAATTACACTCCATAAATGAGCCTATTTTTGTTTAATTTTTTTCATTGCTATTCCATTTTAACAATATTATGTAAAAAATCCAAAAATATGACAACGAACTTTTAAAAATCTACTAAAAATAAAATTAATCTACAGCATAAAGAATTTGTAGTCTATTTTTGTTTTTCAATTTCAGACGAATTAATATTTTATAATACTAATAAAAGAATTTAATAATAAAATTAAGTTAAACTTAGCTGAAATTAGTATATGAGATTCGGGGTGGCCGTGTCCTACTTATTAATGTGAATTAGTAGTACAAAACCTATGTATAATAAAATTTGGATAATTTAAATCAGGATCATATTTTCATATGCAACGTAGATTTTCATTCTGTTAAAATTGCGAGTTATGTTTTAGTTCTAATTTTACATACGTTGAAATTATTTCTTAGTTTTAAATTTCTCTTTTTATTCTTATATCATGTAATCTCTAAATTGATAGAATGAAATTATGTCTATTTATTTAGACTTGATATTATGATTTGATTTTGGATTTAAATCTTTCAATTTAGGAAACAAAATATTCCGAATATTTAGTATGATACTATGATGGTCAATTCTGATATTACTCATATGGTAAATTTGTAATTAACTTACTAACTGTTCATATTTGGTGAATTTGGTATAATTAAACCATATATAGACCATGAGGTTCACTATTTGACTATCTGTTACTTGTGGGAATCTGATAATAAATTTATTCATTGTGATAATAAATTTGTCAAATATGATACTATAATGGTAGATTTGATGAATCACATGTTATTCATTGTTCTTACTATTATGGCAAATTTAGATAGTACATAGTAAATTTAAGAGAGAAGATGTTATATTTGCCGTTGGTTTTTTCATAATAAATTTGAGAAATTAGAAAGCAATAGAATGTACGTTGATATTCAGATGATAAATTTGGTCATTGTGATGATAAATTTTTCGAATATGATATTATGATGGTAAATTTGGTGATGAATTTTTTAATAGCAAATTTGTAGAAAGTAGAAAGCAATAAAATCTAGTTGCAATTCAAATGATAAATTTGGTTATTGTGATGATAAATTTACCAAATATGATATTATGATGGCACAGTTGGTAAAATCCATCACCAAGCTAGTGATTACTATACCATTTGAGCAACATTTTTTTCGAGAACAATTCTTGTTACGCGGAGAGTATCGTTTATTCTGCTTTTTTTTTGGCATCCGTTTGGGGTGATAACGGTTGAATTCTTCACTAAATACTTCAGTTTCATGATGAATTTACAAACCATTGCCAAATTATCATTATAATATCATATTCGTCAAATTTAATAATCACTATTTAATTATAATAGTATTTTTAAATAATGGATTATACATAAATTTATGGAGCAAAATGCTTAGTTAATTAGGGTAAATTTATCATGTTGTGTACACTATTACCAATTTTAGTGAGGAAAATTCCTAAATTTAGGATACAAACGGTTATTGCTTTTTTTGGAAGAGAATTGTGTGAGTGAAAAATAGAGATTTAAGGGTGTTTTTAAATTTCTTTTTAATTTTAGGACTAAGACATAACCGCTAGAAGTTGATCATGGGATAAAAACATACTTGTCATTGAGAAATAGTATTAGAAATTAAGTTCCCCATAAAACTTAGACAAATAATAGCAAATATCCCTTTTTAGAAGGTTTCTTCTTACCAATCATATTTTTATTAACGTAAAATGCACTAATCTCCCCTAGTGTTTCTGACAGATATAGAGACCTCTCTTGAATGTAAAAAATTAAAAATTATTACCTTATTTTAACAACTAGTATGTAAAAAAAAAAAAAACCAAAAATATGACAAAAATCATTTAAAAATTTACTAAAAATAAAATTAATTCAAAACATAAATTTTTTGGACAATTTTTATTTTTTAGTTGAAACAATCTAATAATTTATAATACTAATAATATAATTAGATTAGAATTAGCGGAAATTAAATTATGAGATTCTGAGTGGCACTGTTCTATTTATTGAAGTGAATTAGTAGAACAAGAGGTATGTATAACAAAACTTAGAAGAATAAGAGCAAAAGTTAAGCACAATATATATACAAGATACCCTTTTAGAAGGTTTCTTGTTACCGATCATATTTTTATTAAGGATAAAATGCATTGACCTCTCCTGAGGTTTCTAACAACTACAAAGATCTCCCATGAGATTTTGATAAATATGTAGACATCTCTTATTTTATAATCTATTTAGCTGGTTTTTTTCTACCGTTAACTTCTTACAAATACAGTTAACTCTATTCCATAAAAGATTAAAATGTCATTCTTTAGTTTTTTTTATTTCTCCTTTTCGTATATATTTAGTTTATTTATATGTGTGTGTATTGAAATATATATTTTATAATTATATATACATATGTATATAGTGCAAAATAAATTTTAAAATTAAAATTTAAAATATTAAAATCAAATTATTTTAGTCTTTCTACTTCTCTTTTTTAATAGTTATATTTATCATGTAATGTATATTGTTATGTTTGTATTTTCTATTTATATTTTACCCAATGAAAACACATATGCATTTTTAGTCTATCTCATTGAAAAAATTCTTCATGAGCTATATTGTAACTTATCTTTTTAAAATATTTTGACTTTTTTATTCAAGATTTAAATACTAAAATTAAATTAAAATTGAGTTATATTAATTAACTTTTTAAAATTACTTATGCATTGTGTTTTGATGACTATTATTCAGTTATATACAAAAATAATATTGTGTAGTTAATAAATCTCATTATTTTTTCGTCCATCATATGTACTTATCTAATGAAAAATATATAAATCCTCAGATATTATATCAAGAAAAAACTCGCATGAGCGTGGTAAAAAAAGTCAACATAACTTCCCTATAACGTAATAATATTTCCTTTTTTATTAGAACTTAAAACATTGACTTCGTGTAACTATTTTTATATATTATATTTTTATAATTCAAATAAATATTTTAAAATTTACGTGTTTGGTTCTTTTTTTATTTTTCACATATATTTAATCCACGGGAAGTATATGTACATTGTTAAGTCGTCATTTTTGTATATAATATAAGTGTTGCAAAAAATCAATATAATGTACCATTTTGTATTTTCTATATATATATATGAGTATAATACATAATTTGTGTACACGTGCGAAAAATATACTAAATGTATAGAAAGACTAAACATGAATATTTTAGTCTTTTATCAATCAAAATTAACTATTTTTGTAAAAAGCTAACGACATGTGAAAATCTATCAAATAGTTTGTAAAGTAGAAAAGTTCAGTATATTTATTAGAACATCTGGGAAGGTCTTTGCATTTTTATAAAACCTGAGGTGTTTTAGGCGTTTTAGCTGGTCCGATTTTTATGGCTTTGGTTTGGAGTGTTGGTTTTGATTCTGGTAGTTTAGTTTTATGGAAATTGGCCAGTTTATTGTTGTCTGTTTATAGTCCTATGCTATGTGTCAAGTGCTAATGCAAGATTGCAATATATGGATTGTGTTTTGGCTTTGTTTTTTTGAAGATTGGTGCATCATACTTTGTTGCTGTTGTGTTGCTTGCTGCTAGTCTATTGAAATGCTGATGGCTTCCTTTAATTCTGGTTTGCTGCTATTATACTTGGCTTCTTTTAATAATGGTCTTTGTTGCTGATGTTTCTCATTCTGTAGATGGAACCTTGTTATAGTGTTGGAATATGTTCTTTATTTTGGGCTATAAGTTATCGTTGGTTTGTATCTTGCAAACTGTTTGGGGGTTAAGTAGCATATGATTGTCGGCCCCGCGAATGTCAACATAGTTGAAATTCGTATTGCTCGTTGTGATCAGTATGCTTGTCTATTTTAATCTTTGTATTATTTTTCAAAGATTAATAAATTTTCTTTTACTTAGAAAAAAAAAAAGCACTCAAAGATTCATCAAAGATAGAGAAATGTGAGAGTACGTACTAGCATAATGAGACTAAGGTCGTCATTATAAGCACAATGAAAGCTTCTCTATCTTACTCCTACTCCTGCTCCTTTGTTTTCTTCCCCTATGAAATTATCAATCATGGAAAATGGTGGGCTGCGAACAACGTAAGGCATCACTAGCTCTTCGGGCAGAGTTTAGTAAGGATGAATTTAAAAAATCCTAAATTTATTTGATACCAAATCTACTGGTGCACGTACGACAAATCATCTGAATTGTCATCTGTACGTCTAGACGTCAGGTCTTCCAATGCTTGGCGGACACCTAAAGATCACTAGTACATAACCTTATGAAGGCTGCATATCAATAAATACAATGAGATGATGGAGTAATAATTACTTGCATCTTAATAACAACTACTTCAAATTTTAATACAACAAAGAAAGTGAATTTGAACTTTATCATAGAATTTCAAGATAAAATTTTTCATACCATGTTCTCTTCACCAAGGTTTTTTTTTTTTTGAAAATGTCCGGCAAATGATGGTCGGTGTTTTACAAAGGCAAGCTCAATATTCTCATTTTGAACATGGTCTCGGATAAAATACTCTCTAACAT